>PVIY010013647.1:0-59163 GCA_004026745.1 Myrmecophaga tridactyla
ATATATATATATGTATGTAACCTTAAATATTTTATTCTAATGTTATATATAGAAAGGACATGTATTCATCCATCTTTGAATGTGTATGGACACAGCATCACTTAAAGGATGACCCTGCATCTCTATGAATAGCTCGGCTGGAAATCAAGGGGAACTATTTTGTCTTGAGGATGCTATATGGTATAGAATATTGAAAATGGCATGTTCTGCTCTAAAGTTTATTTTTCTTGGCACTAGAATCTATTGATTTTAAAATAAGGGGATTTTCAAAATCTCTCTCTCTCTCTCTTTCTCTCTCTCTCTATCTTCATTCTGTTTGTGTGTGTGTGTGTACTTTTTCTCTTTAGAGAAACTTAAGGGTTCCCAAAATAGTATTTGGAAAAGTTCAGTGTCAGATGTCTCCAAACTTGAACTCTAATTGAACAACACACTCTTAAACCACCAATGGGTAAAAGAAGTACTGAGAAGGAAAATTAGGAAATATCTTGAAGCAAATAGAAATTAAATCACAACATACCAAAATCTATGGAATCTAGAAAAGGAAGTAGAAAGGGGAAATTTATAACTTTAAATACCTTAAAAAAAAGAAGACAGCTCTCAAATCAGAGACCTAACCTCAAAACTGGATGAACAAGACTAAACTAAGCCCAAAACAAGCAGAAGAAAGGAAATTAAAAATATATATTGGAATGGGATAAATGAAATAGGAAATAAAAAGAGACATTAGAGAAAATCAAGAAAACTAAAAGTTGGTTCTTTGAAAAGATCAGTTAAATCAATGAACCTTTAGCTAGACCAGCAAAAAAAAAAAAGAAAGAAGACACAAAGAATTAAAATAAAAAATTATAGAGGGGGTATTACTTCCAAGCTTACAGAAATAAAAAAGATTATAAAAGGATACAATGAACTGTATGCCAACAAATTAGATAACTGAGATGAAATGGACAAATTTCTAAAATACCCAAACTACTTTCACTGACTCAAGAAGAAATAGAGGCTCTAAACAGAAAAATAGGAAATAAAGAGATAGCATCAAAAATCAAATACCACCGAACCAAGGGAAAAAACTAGGAACAGTTGGTTTTACTGGTGAACTTTACAAAACATTTCAAGAAGAATCAACACCAATCCTGTTCAAATTTTTCCAAAAAATGAAGAGGACCTCAAAATCATAACTGATTTATGAGGTCAACATCATCATAATAGCAAAGCCAGATAACTACCACAAGAAAAAAAAATTATAAACCTTATGAATATAGATGTAAACATCCTCAATAAAATACTAGCAAACTAAGTTTAACAGCACATTAAATGAATTATAAATTGTAATCAAGTGGGCCTTATCACAGGTATGCAAGTGTAGATCAACATAAGAAAATCAATTAATGTAATATGCTACATTAATAGAAAGAAGGAGAGAAATACATGATCATCTCTATTAATGTGGAAAATGCATTTGACATAATGCAGCACTCCTTCTTTTAAAAATATTTTTATTGAGAAATCTTCTGCATACATGGTATACAATCAGTGGTTTACAATATCATCATATAGTCTTGTATTCATCGCCATGAACATCTTTAGAACATTTGCATCACACCAGAAAAAGAAACAAAAAGAAAAAAGAAAATAAACCATACATCCCATACCCCTTACCCCTCCCACTCATTGACCACTAGTATTTCAATTTACTCAATTTATTTTACCCTTTATCCCCCCTATTATTTATTTATTTTATCCACATTTTTTTTTTACTTATCCTTCCATACCCAGTATAAAAGCAACATGAGACACAAGGCTTTCACAATCACACAGCCATATTGTAAAAGCTATATCATTGTACAAATGTCTTCAAGGATCAAGGCTACTGGAACACAGCTCAACAGTTTCAAGTACTTCCCTTCAGCCATTCCAATAAACCATAAACAAAAAAATGATATCTATATAATGCATAATAATAACCTCTCAACTCTGAAATCTCTCAGCCATTGAAACTTTATTTTTGTCTCATTTCTCTCTAATCCCTTTTGGTCAAGAAGGCTTTCTCAATTCCATGACTCTGGGTCCCAGCTCATCCCAGGAGTTCTGCCTCACGTTGCCAGGGAGATTTACACACCTTGGCATGTCCCATGTAGAGGGGGATGGCAATGAGTTCACCTGATGGATTGGCTTAGAGAGAGAGGCCACAGCTGAGCATCAAAAGAGGTTCTCTGGGGGTGACTCTTAGGCATAACTGTAAATAGACTTAGCCTATTCTTAGCAGAAATAAGTAGTAACTGAAAACCCCAAGATCGAAGGCTCAACCTAATAAATTGGTTGTCCTCACTGCTCGTGAGAATATCAGGAATTCCTCAGATGGGGAAGTTGAATATTTTCTCCTTTCATCCCACTTCCGCAAGGGAAGCTTGCAAATACTTTTTCATTCATTGCTCATATTTCTCTGGAATATATCGGGGCATCGCACTAATCTGGACAAACCAACAAGATCTCATACCCTATTCAAGATTCCCTGTACTTGTGGCATTCAACTAAATTGACCATACAAGTTAAATTAAATAATGCACTACCTAAAATATAAACTTTGCACCAAATAAACAACTCTCACTTTTGTCTCACAAAGAAGTTGAAATCTTAAAATATGGACCATAACATCCACCCCTGTATTCTGATTTACCTTAGTCTTATCCAGATCAGCATTATTCATTTCTCTAGTCAAAGTCTGATCCCTTTTTCAATTTTTTAAACAGTTCTTGGATGGGGTAATGCTGAATTTCATAGTTTAAGAGCTCTAGCTCTGAGTCTCAGGTGTCACATAAATACCCAAAGTTTCTGGGACTGATCAGGTTATATACAAATAGCTCAGTATCTCAGAATTTAGAAATAATAGTACAACTCCTGAATATATATAACTACTGTAAGAGCTTACAATCTAGGACCTTTTATAATAGGCCCAACCTGATAAGCCATCAGTACCCCTTCTTGGTAAAAACACTCAGAAAATCAGGAATAGAAGGAAACTTCCTCAGTATGATAAAGAACATGTATGAAAATCCCACAGCTAACATCATACTCAATGGTATAAGTCTAAGATTAGGAACAAGTCAAGAGTGCCCAATGTTACTACTGCTATTCAGCATTGCACTGGAAGTTCTTGCCATGTATATTAGCTTGCACAAGTTTTTTGGTTTTTTTTTTAACCCTCATGAGGGTTTATTTAATTTTAAAATAGGGACAATATACTACCATATAACAAGACTGTTTAGAGAGTTAAATGATAACACATAAATAATATAGTAAAATTTTTGGCATAGAGCAGCAACTAAAGAATGTTGTTTCCTTTCCCTAAACAATGACTCTAATGGATAAACATTTGAGTATCTGAACTAAAAATATACCAGCTAGGACAGGATCTCTCAGCTAATTTAACAAGCTACCTACCTCAAACTAAAATTTTCAAAGAATTAGTTGATTTATCTTACATCCTGTAGGTAACTGTGAAAGCATTGTAGGGCTTACAAAGTGAAGCCCACCAATGGTCTTAGATTCAAGAATTTTGGTTAGTCAGTGGGGAACCAAAAAAAATTGTGAGCAAAGAAATGACATGATAAAAATGTGCTTTAGAAAGTTTAACCTTTGTCAAAGCATAGGATGGACTGGAGAAAGGAGAAACTGAAGGTACTGAGGACAGTTAGGATATTACTTTAATAGTTTAGGGAAGTGAAGTAGTGAGGGCCTCAGTTGGAATTGTTGAGTCATGGGGCTTCCATTCAAGACATGATGGCCTGCTTTGACAAAAGTGGAAGAGAACTCTATCAGCACCTTGAGGATATCTGCCCACCAGAGGTGAGGTGGGGGGTGTCTGGATCTATGGATCTGACCTTAAAACAGAGGTTAATTCTCCAGTGCACTGGGTATTTAAGGGGGCACACAAGTCTCAGTCAGCAGTTTGGAAGTGATTAGCATGTGGAAGAGGATAGAAGGAAAGGGTTGCTGGCAATTATGAAAGAATTTCAGGAGTATGGAATAATTCATACAGCATAAGTGGAAGAACATGAGGATAGTAGTTTGCTAAAGCTGCTGAAACAGATTTCATGAAATGAGTTGGCTTTTACAATAGGGATTTATTAGTTTACACGCTTACAGTTCTGAGGCCATGAAAATATCCAAGTTTAGGTATCATCAAGACAATACTTTCTTCCTGAAGACAGGTTGCTGGTGATCCAGGACTCCTCTGTAGCAAGACACATGGCGGCCTTTGCTGGTCTCTCCCTTCTCTTCCTGGTTTTATTGCTTCTAACCTCTGGCTTCAGTGGCTTCCTCACTGTTTCTGTGACTTTCTCTCTCAGCTTCTGTGTCTTTTTCTCTTGCATTTCATCCTCTTATAAAGGACTCCAATAAGAGGATTAAGACCCGCCTTACATCTTAAGATACTACTCGGTAAAAGTGCCTGCATATAATGGGCCCACACCCACAGAAATGAATTAATTTTAAGAACATAATTTTCTGGGGTCCATAAAGCTTGTAAACCACCACAATGAGCTTCTATGGAACAGATAGACATCCATTTACCATTTTCTCTAGCTGCATTCAGTCATTCAGAATCAAGAACCAAAGAGCACATGTCTAGAATAGGGACTAGCAAAATGCACCTAGTAGAAAAACAAGAGAGAGAAGAGAATCTAGATTTCTGATAAAAGCAATGCTGCAGTCTTTTAGGTCAGGAAAAGAGGCAACAGTACAAGAAAAGGGCCAGAGAATGGATTGAGAAGGAGCAGTAAAGGGTCTGTATAGATATAAGAGCAGGTGCTAAAGTAGGAGAGATGGTGGGATAAGCAGGTATGTCTATAATCCTTTAAAGGATAGTGAAGTCAAAGATACCTCAGTGTCAGTAGGTAGTTAGAAAGGCATGGAGGTAATCAGCCTTAATGGGGTTCCATGACTGTGAGATCAATTTGTTAGAAGAATCATCCAGGTACAGGTTGAATTCCCAAGAACAATGGCAAGGAAAGGGGTGAGAAAGAAGAAATTAAATCACGTGCTGGAGTAGGCAGGAAAGGCAGCAGAGTGTCTTAGAGATGATAAGATGTCATTGAAAAGAATGAAGAAAGTTCACATAAGTGGAGAAATGGTTATCAAGAGACAACAGTGGATGCGTGATGAAATGACTGTGTCCACTAAGATTGCGGAAATAGGAGTGTACTCTTTACAGAGAGTTGCATAGGTACTAGGTCAATACTTGCAGAGAAGGAAAAGCCAGTTGATGGAAGACAGAGACCATGGCAAGTGTATTCAGTGCACAACCAAGCTTCCACAAGGCACAAGATGTAAGTGACTGGTAAGAGGGTAGGTATATTTGTGGCAGTATCCCATTTGTTGTCTTGAATTTTAGGCATGTCATAAAATTGAAGAATCGTTCATTTTAAAAAAAGAGTAAAGGTATTTTCTTTCCAAACACAAGATTGAAAAGCTATATATTTACCACCTTTTGCAGTTGTCATTTCTATTCTGCTTATTTGTATCTGCAGAGCATGCATAATTTTTCTAGGTGCAAAGATGCTGTGGGGATAATCGGTGATTGACTTGGTCATACGTTTGAGTTAAACTGAAGGAACAATAAGTAATGCTGGTGCCTCTGCTTTGGGGGAATCTACCTAATGTGCTTGAGATTTGAAATCTGAATAACTCAAGAGATCTGACAGATAATACAGCAAAATACATTTATTGAATTATCTCTATTTTTTAAATGTCAGCATTGCTTTATAATAAGTTGTTTGATCTTGTAGCATTTTTTAAAAGATTAATTATGTTGTTTGTTTTACAAGAACTTTTTTTTTTTTACTTTCTCCCCCTCACATACATCGCATTAGGGGAAAGAAGAATAAAAAGAAATATTAAAAATATTTAAGTTTAAAAGTGACCTACCAGATAAGTTTTAAATACTGGTAATTGGGAGCTGGATTGACTATCTCCATTATTAAGACATAAATAATCCTAAATGAATGTCTATTGCTCTAGAAACTGACTATATTTCAGTCTTCAACATTCTGCCTCAAAGGGCAGACTGGAAAAATAATTCAAGAAAGATATTATGATTTTAATGTGGACTTTGAAAGACGAGTGCAATATGCCAGTGAGGACTGATGGACATTATTCATTTTTGCTTTCCATGTAAATGTTAGAGAATAAGGAAGGAAAAAATGTCTGTATTGCATATTTTCTTGGCACTGTGTGGCATAAATGTCAAGGGTGATGTCAAGAGACTTTTGCCAATAAAATGAACTGACACAATTAACCAACCAATGACAGTAAACATTGTTGTTTCAAATATTTATTGATGACATAGGTTGAAGCTTAAAAAATTAGGAGCTGCCTTGACACATGACTGCTGTCCTACTATTTGTCTATTCAGCAAATATTTGCCAAGCTCCTATTGTCCTCTGGGCTCTGTTCTAGACACTGAGGATACAGTCGGACTCCCTGCACTCAAAGTTTTGCTCAATTGATGGGGACTCAGAGAGTAAATGAGTAAACAAATACACAGAAAATTCAATTTCAATTACCTGCAAATAGGCAAATAAGCTTGTGCTTGTCTAGACCTGTGCTGACTCTGGACAAATGTCCACTGCATCACTGACAACCTGATCACCTTTAATGTAGTATATAGAATATATCTGACAGTGACTATGCAACACTTCCCGTCTCCTTCTGTCTCTCTCTCTCTCTCTCTCTCTCTCTCTCTCTCTCTCTCTCTCTCTCTCTCTCTTTCATCTAAGGTCCTCTGCATATTTTGGTTAATAGATTGTCATATCTTGGGAAATTTTATTTTGCAAGCTCAGAGTCAGGGGAGAGCAGTGAGGGTATATTTTGCAACACTTCTGGTTTCGTGCCTCTTGCTTGCCCCCTTATTCTTCCTCCTGTGGAGGTGAATGGGGAGAGGAGCTGGGCATGGGCAACTCAAGACCTCCTCCCTCTCTTTTCTTTTTGGAAAGTGCTTGCTTATAGGGAGCCTGTGATCTATTCTGCCCTGTGTTTTCCAAGGCTAACTTTGCCTGGTTGGATAAATCAACCTAATTCATTGGTGTGGAATTCCTCTCTTTCTCCAACTTCTTAGTTCATTTAGAAATAGGAAGGTCGTATAAGGAGTAATATTTATTGGCCTCTTAAAATGCAAACACAAAGGACTTCCTCTGGGTTGACCTATGAGTCAGTTTAAGGTTAGAGGACTTTTCAGACACCACCAGTGCAGAGACTCCTCCTTCCCCTCCAAAGAGTGCACATGCAAGAAAGTAGGTGGTGCAGTTGGTTCAGAAGACAGAGTTCTTGGGTCTTCTAAAGGGAGAGATCTCCTATTTTTATTCCTCTTTGAATTGACAAGTAGAATTTTACCCATTCTGTTATACAGCAGGTGCCAGCTTTTCTAAACTCCTTATTCAGCTATTGATCTCTTGGAGTCACAGATGGCAGTAGATAATCTAAGCACATTTAGAGTTTGCTTTGGAGTGCAGCTGCAGACTCCGTTAGATTTGGACACATGCTAAAGCTGTTCAAATGACCCTTGGCCATGTGGCTTGGTTACCAGCACAGAATTGTCCTGAATTGCTTTACTGCTTTTTTTTTTTTCATGCTGTAAGGCAGAGTCACATTTCATTATTTTCTGATGTAAGAATCCCTTTATTGCTGCACCATTTGTTGAATTTTTTGTTTGTGTTTTTTTTGAATTTTGATACAAAATTCCACAGGTTCCGGGGATTGAACCTGTGTCTCCTATATGACAAGTAAGAATTCTACCACTGAACTACCCTTGCACCCGTGCTTTACTGCTTTTAGTGAACCAAGTACTCATTGCTAAGCCTATATTCACAGAAAGTGTAATATTGTTGACCAGGGATTTCATAAATAAGTGAAAACCAAAAAGGAAGTTAAGTAATTTAAAAGATTTACCCAGCAAAGTCAAATTTGAATCACTAATGTATGTGTGCCCAGTGGCCTCTGGTGGTCTGTCTCTGAAAGGAAGGATGAGCTTCCATCTAAATGTTAAGCTGTGTTCAGGAAAAGCATGAGCCATGGATCAACTAAGTAATATGGTTTAAGCAGTCTGCATTGGCAGAACATCTGGATTAAATTAGAACTTCATATTCCATCTTAAATGGAGGCCTAGAATATTATTCTAAGAAAGAAGAAAATCTTACATGGCCAAAAGGAATTAAAGTTGCAGATGGAACTAAGGTTTCTGATCAGCTGACCTTTAAATCAGAAGAGAATGGCAGCAGAGTTAGTCATAGGGACACAAGGAAGAAGAAGCAGGAGAGATTCAAAGCATGAGAGGAACTCAACCTGTCATTCCTGACTTTGAGATGGAAGAAGAAGGGGCCACAAGTCAAGGAACATGGATGGCCTTCAGAAGTGGGGAATGGCCAGCAAGCAGGCAGGACCTCAGCAAGGAACTGAGTTTTGCCACCTTGAAGGATCAGAAAATAGATTCCCCCTTATGTTCCCCAGAAAGGGATACAGCTCTGTTGAAACCATTGAGATCTCTACCAGACTTTTGATACAAAATTGTAAGAAAATAAACGTGCATTGTTTTAAGTTGCTGTGTGTGGTCATTTGTTAGAGCAGCTGTAGGTCATGAAAACACTGTCCCATAACATTGCTGTAAGGATTTAATGAGACAAGGTTGACCAAATACACAGTTTGGTCGAGAGCGAGTGCTCATTTCTGTTATCATCATGCACAAAACATAATAACACAAGCTGATGTGTCTTAAGAGAAGCTGTGGTCAGCACACAGGAGGTCACGGGCCATCTGACTACACCTTGTCCTGTGCCCCCTATGTGAGGAGCAGTTTGGAGTGAGGGGGTTGGCTCTGGGCATCACGATGCTTATAGAACCCTGGCCGCCTGGGGTACAGCCTGAGGAGACCACCAGGGCTGTAAACAGATCTACAAATAATGCTCCATGATAAATCATAAGAGGAAGTTTAAATAAGCTGTTTTAAATAGGGAACACAACACAATGTAGGGGTGTCAATTCCTTGTAAAATACTGCAAAGCTGCCTTATAGAAGCAGTAGTAAATGTGTATGACCCCCAAAAGTAGAATCAGATGGAGTAGCAAAAACTATAGAAAGATAAATTTGGACTCAATATAAATATAATATCCTTACATTTTGATCACGTCAAAAGCTGAGTGGAGTGCCTGGGGAGTCCATGAGCCCCGAGTCCCCATGGGAGGGTTCAAGAGTATGCAGGAGGCAGGGATGTGGGGCGGTTGGGGGGAACTCTGTCCTAGAGGGTTGTGACTGAGCCTCCAGCTCCCCTGCTCCTGCCCCCTCAATCTTACACCGGATCTTCATGTCTGAGCCAAACACTGCACCAAATTCTGCCATGTACAGGTTCATAGGATAATTGCTGAATCTAAGCACAGGATTATAGGTTTCATCGACAGATTCAGAATTTCGTTCATTCACATCCTTTCTTTCCTAATGGGGATAGTCCAGATCACTGACAATCAGAAGGGAAATGTCATGAGATGAAATACTGATAATGAATGAAAATTATTATTCTTCTATCAGTTCTTAATATCATTAAAATAATGCTGTCCCCCAAGCCATGATCCCAGGAAGCTAATGATGTGAGGAGACTCATAGGATCTTCTTCTGGGAGGAATCAGAGATGAGTTTGTACAAAGCTTCCCTGTGTGAGTTGAGCAGGATATTCAACCCACAAGATGCATTGTTAAGATAAGTGTTGCTTGAGTCGCGTAAATTTTGGAAATGCTGTGAACTGAGGCCCTGCCTCACAGAATCCGCATGCACAGCAGCATTTTAAAACCCTGTGAAGTCCTGTAATAAAGGAGCTTGTGTAAGTGCAGGTGACCCAGCATTTCCTACTTATTAAACCATGGGCTTCCATTTACTGGATATATGGCAGACTCAGCATTACATGATCTCTCAAAGAGGAAAATATTTGGATATAATTTTTTTAATTCATTAAAATGTAGATTCAAAAATATTATGAATTCAACTCTTTGCATTTGATTTGACTGGACCCATAAATCATGACTCAGATTATTTTAGTTTCTATGGAAAGACTTTTGACATAGGCTTATTCACATGTGAAGTTGTGGATTGCTGGGCAGAGGAGAGAGAGAGAAGGATAGGTGAGCATAAAGAGAGGAAACATAGCCTTTAGGATCGTTAAATACAAGTGAGAGAAACAAATCTTAGTTGAAGTAGAAATGAAGACGCTCTTATCTTCCTGACACAATATTTTAGCTTTGAGTCAAAGTTCTCCAAACATCTATGTCTTATACTTCCTAATGGATTTTATTATCAGTGTGCTTATTAAAGTCCAGCAGACATCATATTTCTATCACTAAAATGAATGTATATGATTTTCTTTCTAAATATGTTGACATTTCAGTTGCTTTGAAGAGATAAACTGTAATACTTTACCACATTTGGTTGGAGGTTGTCCACCTCAATAGGATAACTGTATTCTTAGAATCTAAGTTGTTTTGAATCAAATACTTTCTTGATATTACCAGGCATTGTCAGTGGAGGATTTTCATGAAAATGCATCACCTTTTCAATTTAGGTAATAGTGATGGTGAGTTGCAGTTGATTGTAAGAAACATCCCAATTGTAGAGAGGCTAAAATATAAACTAGTTCATGCCTAGGTGATGAAGAAAATCTCTAATTGTAGATAAATTTGATCTAATAAATGTAGAAAAGTATCCTAAATAAAGGAAGGAATGAAACACTTAACAATCACCATTCTGCAATCCCAATAAAATAACTAATCCAGGCATGGATGATTAAGGGATGTTAAAAATATCAGTAATGGTTCACGGAGCACAGTATATTGACAAAATACTCATCACATCACACCATGGATTATTTGATAATTTAAAAAAAATTACCTTTACAGTGGAGCTACCTAGTGGTCATTCCTTTAGTACAATAATCAAATTTAGCCTTAATAATAGTAGATTCATGTGAAATTATACATCTCATGATGACTCAATATGGAATACCCAACATCACTGATGATATATTATCACCAAAATTGTCAAATCTAAATAAGCCTTTAGCGTTAACTTCACTTTACAGAAAATGAGTAAGATAGAGAAACAAATTAAAGGATACCAGAAAGAAATATTTAGAAAAATTCAGAATGTTGGACATTCTATGAGACAAAGAGCCTGGTCTCTTCACAAAATCATCATCATGGAAAAAGAAAGTGACTCTTTTAAATGAAAAGAGAGTAATATAATGTAATAATAGTAAACTTTTTTATCAGGACCTGATTTTAAGAAATCATCTGTGTTATTTTGGAACAATTAGAGATATTGGAATATGGACTGGATAATAGATGTTTTTTGGGGATCCTTATTCATTTTTCTTAAGTATGTAAATGGTATTGAGATTAAACAGAAAAGTGTTCTTATTTTGGGAGATGATGCTGGTGTATTAAGGTTGAAATGTGGGGTGGGTCACGGTGGCTCAGTGGCAGAGTTCTCACCTGCCATGCCGGGAAGACCTGGGTTCGATTCCTGGTGCCTGCCCATGCAAAAAAAAAAAAAGAAAAAAAAAGGTTGAAATATCATGTGACTGCAATGTAGGTTCAGATGATCTGGCAATGATATTAATCTAATGATACCCATTTATAGAGAGATAAAATCAGTATCACAAAATGTTAATAATTGTTGAATCAAAGGGTAGGAATACAGGGGTTAATTTTACTATTCTTTCAAGTTTGAAAATTTTCATAATAAAAACCTGGGGAAAAGTGAATATTCAGATAATGACTATTTGTTGTTACAAAAACCTTATAAATCAATAAGCAACGTTTTGCAGTTCAGTAAGACCCTGCAGGAAAGTGATCTGATTTGTTAAACTCATCTATCTAAGTAATATAAAGTCAGTGAGTTAGTAATTATCAGACACCTTCTCTTTCATTGGCATCATAGGATAAACAAGCATCCGAGTGCTAAGACCCCATTCTAATGCAGCAGCTCCCCCGGAAAATGGCTTAGCTCAGTAAATCCACCTCTGATGTAACCTCCTTGGTAAGAGGGATCAATGGGAAGCCAGTCCTGCTTTGATAGACAGAAATGTGTGTCTGGGGAAGGGTATTGTTAAATGGCTGCCATGATGAAACCAAACTGGGTTGCTTTCCGGTCCAGAAAGAGAAAGGAACCTGTGCAGTTGACCTTGGTCCAGGAGGAACCATGATTATGGTATCCACGCTCAGCCACATACATCAGGAGGAGAAGCCCATTCAGACCCGTGTGAGTCTTTCTCCCAGCAGATGATGGGGATGATCAACATTTATGCCTTTCATTTTTAATGACACACTCAATACATAGATTTTTAAAGAAATACCCAATATTTTTAAAAGGTCATTTCTTACAGTTAAACAAGATAGGGGTGAAAGGAATATTTGAAAAGGGATGTGGAAGACTGAAGTTGATTTACCAAAATTCTGCAGAAGGACTGTCTGATTCTTTCTAGAAGAGGAAGTGTGAAAGCTTTTTAAAGTCTCATTTCGAGGTGACATTGGAAGGATGAGTATGAACTTTCTAGGCAGCCAATGGAGGTGAGAAAAACTTTACAAGCAGGGAAACAGGATGTCCATGAAGACAGAGTCTGGTTTCTCAGAGGTGTGGAATGTATGGCCGAAGGGAGATGTGGAGAAACAGTCAGGCTTGAGCCAGATCACATAGGGGCTAGCATGCATATGAATTTATCCTAAGGTTTCCCTGGTGCCTCTCCGTTCCAGCTGGCCAGAGGGGTGTTGACTGAGAAATAACAAATTGAGGTGCAAGGTGACAAAAAGCCTTTATCAGGGGTTAGAGACTTACCATTTGGGGAACATAGATTCAGGTAGCAATCCAAATTGTGTCCTGAGTTGAGGGTGATCAGGGGTGAGTATTGGCTTGCTAGCTGCTGAAATGAGATACACCAGAACTGGAATGGCTTTTTAAAAGGGGAATTTAACAAGTTACAAGTTTACAGCTCTAAGAAAGTGAAAGTATCCAAATTAAGTCACCAAGAAGAAGTTAACTTCACCCAAGAGAGGTTGATGGGTCAGGAACCCCTCTGTCAGCAGGATAGTCAGATGGCTGGCATCTGCTGGACCCTTGCTCCCAGGCTCCTTTGCTTTCAGCCTCTGTTCTTGTGGGGGTTCCTCACTTTTCTTCTCTAGGGCTGGCCTTCATCTCTGGGCTTCCCTTCGCTCCCTCCAGGTTCTAGCTTGTTTAACATCTTATAGCGACATCATCTCCAAGCATCTCCAAACATCTGTGTCTCTGTTCTCCAAGTGCCCGCATCTGTGTCAGCTCTGCTGTGAAGTTCCTGTCGGCTCTGAGGTTCCTTTCATTTCTCACTTTCTCCAAAATGTTTCCTCTCCTAAAATCTCTAGTAATCTAATCAAGACCCACCTAGAATGGGTGGAGTCACATCTCCATCCAATCAAAAGATGGTACCCACAATTGGGTGTCACATCTCCTGAAAGATAATAGTGTAATGAAAAGTTTCTACCCTGCAATACTGAATCAGGATTAAAAGAAATGGCTGCTCCCACAAGATTGAATCAGGATTAAAATATGGCTTTTCTGGGGTATATAATAGATTCAAACAAGGACAGGGTGTATTTGAAGGGAAAAGGAGAGAAAAAATAAAGGTGCAGTCAGTTAAGGTGGGACTCTTTAGAAATAAGTTTTTGTTTTGTTTTGTTTTGTAAGTTTTTAGGTTTTGCTTATAATGGTGGTTTCCAGACCTTTCTATATGCACTGCTCTCTGAGTCCATTTTGATTCTCTTAGCCTGAGTTGCACAATTTTATTTTATTTCTTTTCAGGGTCACAGACAGGCCAGAGGAGACCATGCAGGAGGGTTTTATGGGCAGGCCCAGAAATAGTGCACATAACTTCTGCTCCTATTCCAACTGGTAGAATTCAGTCACACGGCTGCACCTGGCTGCAACGCAGGATGGGAAATATCACCTGACTGTGTGTTTGTGGAGAGGAGAAGAATTGGGATTTCAGTGAGCTGCTGCCTCACATATGATTGAATACAGGCTTTTAATTGCATCACTCATGTTTACTTTCATGTTTATAAACTTAAATTGTGTCATGCAACTTCCTCCACTGGGCTGTTTCTCTAACTGTGGCTTCTGAATTCTTATGTCTGAAACTTTACTAAGCGGTTTGAACATAAGATGGCTTGGGAGTCTGAGGAAAGTTCCAGGATAGGAATGACTTTGTCAAATGTGCTGGTAGTAGAGGAGTCTGGTATAAATGGTAAAGGGCCAAGTATGGACCTAGAGCAAGGAGATTTAAAAGTGAAAGATGATAAAATCCTCAGCTCAGGGTTGTATAGTGGGGGTGGTAAGGGCTTGGATTTGAGACATGTTTGTGAGGTAGTGTTGAAGGAGCTATGGTTGATTGGATAAGAGAGTAGGAGGGAGAGGAAAGGGAAGACTAATTCTCAGGTTTCTTACTTGGGCTGTCAGGAAGCACTGGGGAGGGGATGGTGATTGAAGGAGAGGATGGAGGCCAGTGAAGGGGAATGCAGAGGGGAAGGATTATGGGTTCTATATGGACAGCAGTTGACCATTCAGGTAGACTAGATGGCAAATTCTGCTGGCTTGAGTTGAAGCAGATTTAACATTTTCTTTTTCATCTCGTTCTCCTGCCCTGATCAAGGTTGATTTTAGCATTATTAATGCTGTCTCAGATTTCCACTCTTCGTTTTAGAAGTGAGAGAAGTAAGCTTGGACAGGTTTCCTAATGATTCTGAGTCTCAGGTCTCCCAGTTGTGTATCGAGGATAAGGATGTATTTCCTCTCTTTCATGGGTTAAAATGAGAGCACGTGGAAATGAATGTCTGAGTTTTAAGGAGTAGAACAGCTGGTCAGAATTTTCTAAGAAGAGTTGTGCACCTGGTACACAGTGGCTATCTCTTGCTACCAGCATCACAACTGAACAGGAGGTGATAGGAAGCGGTGACTTAAAACCCGTTTGTCAGGAATAATCGCTTTCTGCTTGGGGTGGGAACATAGATTTTCAGTTTGTTCAGCAGCTTGGCTTTTGAGTTTAAATATTGTGCCACTAGCTTGAAGTTTTCAACAATTACTCCATACCTAATGCAACATTAAATAGAAAGATATTATGTAATATAATATCTTGACATGTTATCACTCTACATTTCTTGTGATTAAATTTTTGTTATAATTTACAAAGTACTTTTTTTAAAACACCTATTGTCCTTTTTGAATTTCAAAAGAAACTTATACTGTGGAATTATTATTCCATTTAATAATGAAAAAGTCAAATATTTGACATTTGGCCAATCACACGTTCAACAAAAATTTAAATGTCATTTTTAAAAATCGTGCTGCAGAAGCAATATGTTTTCTAGGACCTGTAAGCAATTTTTGATTTGATTCTTTGATGGCACTGTACATAATTAAGTGGTATTATAAATGTTTCAATGACGATCAGAGATGGTATTTAAAAAGTCCTGAAGTATCTCTTTTGGGCTCTACATTTGCTAGATATGCACAATTCCTCCCCTGGTGTCCAGTCTCACAATTATTTTAGTACTTTTTCTATTATTTAGCATTATTGCTATATATTTTTATAGCTTTAAGTAAAGATGCAGATTTTGTGGATGTACTCCTAGCAGCAATACTTGTTCCAAATGAGATTTAGGAAAAGAGTTTCTCTTTTCTACTGTAAATAAATCTGTTGAATTTATGTCTGTGTCAATGAGAGGTGATTGTGGACACCAAAGAGACAATTATGTTAGATGGAAAGAAGAGTACGGCTACAGAAAAGTATGAAAAGACATTTAAAATCTTTTAGAAACAGCTGTATTTTGATCATTTATTCACAGTTTCGCAAAAGCAATTATATTGCAAAATGAAAATGTGATTTTTCATTTTGAAATGTAATTATGGTTCAGGGAGAAATCTGGAAGAATGTTTATTTTAGGTATTAAATGATAATGGTAGTTACTAGATATGGAAGAGAAATGGAAGACTCGGCCCACAATAAGACCAAAAATATAAGTCGTGCTCATCTTACATGATGGACAATTGTATTTTGTGCAAAAGAGACTAAAATTTCAGTAATAGCTACTAAGATGAAAGAACTATGTAGTGGAAACTGAAAACCAACCAATGTCAATGGCAACACTTATTCGATATTAATTTAAAACATTTACTTCCCCAAATAGCATGAGCGTGTTTTTTGTAGTCAATTTGCTTGCTTGTTTCACCCTTGTATTTGAAAGTAATTGAATCGCATATCAGACAAAGTCAAAAATGGCACAAGTTCCGGCAGTTTTATATTTCTTTTTACGTGAAAACAGTGAACCATTTTGAGCTGAGTTTATATTAACAATTTCCGTCCTGAGAAAGAAAATTTCCATGAATACTCTCAGGGACTCCTGTTCCATATCTATTATTTGTAGTATTTATTCATAGCACAGAGTCACAGAACAGGTGATCTAAAACTGGAACCAAAGAGGTAAACTTGTTCAATTCCATTGTTTTAGAGAAAAAGGAGGAAGAGAAAGAATAGGAGGAGGAAAAAGAGGGAGAGGGTGGAAAGAAGAAGCTGCGGAGAATGGAGAGGAGGCAAGACAAGCAAGGGATGGTGAGGACAAGGATGGGATGCATGAGAAGAGGCAGGAGCGCAGAGCCACAAAGAAAAATAATTCCAGTGATTTTGCCCAAACCTCAGATTAGAATTTAGGGTCCCTAACTCTTGCGCCACATCTTTTGTACTGTCAGGCAGACTATCACCGATAGTAGTTAGGTTCTCCAGAGACAGAACGTATATACATATGTGGGCTTGCTAACTATGGGGATTGGCAAATCTGAATCCCATAGGGCAGGCCACAAATTGGAAACTCAATGAAGGTGACATTGAATTCCCCAGGAGAAGCTGGCCGGCTGAAGTAGAAATAGAAATTCATCTTTCCTGATTCCTGAAATCCTCAGTTCTTGCTTTAAGGCCTCCAACTGATTGTATGAAAAGACTATTCTCATTGCTGAAGGCAATCTCTTTTGTTGATTGTAGATGCAATCATCCCTAGTTCCAATTGGCTGACTATAAAAATGCTAATCCATCTAGGAAATGCCCTCACAGTAGCTATCAGATCAGTGCTGGTTTGGCCAAACAATTGGATGCCATAACCCAGCCAGGTTGATGTATGAAATTAACCTTCACATCATAGTAGTAGAAAGCTTCTGCTTCTGGGCCTGTTTTCCAATTTACCATTTACTAACTGTGTGACCTTGGGTAAGTTCATAAACTTATCTATACCTCAGTTTTCCCAACTGCTAAATGGGAGTACAATAATACCTAACTCGTGAGATTGTTGAGAGGATTAAATGAAATAATATGCATTAAGCATTTAGGAGAGTGCCTTTGGCAATCGAAACATTTGATAAATGGTAGTTATTTTTACAAGTACAAGTTACTTTTGTAAGCATCATTTGTATGTTTGTGTGTGTATATGTGTATGTGTGTTGGCTGCAGCTTTGGTGGTTAATGGGTCCATTGCTGTCTTCTCTGTTGCACTGGCACTCTTAACTTCATAAATCAGGTTAGTATCATGGTCCTGAGGGGGAATGCCTCCATTTTTGCTGTTTGAGCTTTGATCCAAAAGGAGATCTCTCTGGAGTAGGCTTCCAAGTTGGAAACTTCAAAGTAACTATTAAGAATTTAAGCTTAAAAAGAAATTAATTCTAATTGAAGTTGAGAACATGGGTTATCAGGTCAGGGCCTATTGTAAAGGGAGCTAGATTGTACGCTCTTACAGCATATATTCAGGAAAAATATATTTCTAAATTCTGAGATACTGAGCTTTTTGTGTATAACCTGGTCATTCCCTGAAACTTTGGGTATGTGTGTGACATCTGAAGCTCAGAGTTAGAACACTGAAGCTATGAAAGTCAGCATTATCCCATACAGCAACTGTTTAAAAAGTTGAAAATGTAATCAGAATTCAACTAGAGTTATGAATGAAGCTGATTTGGATAGGACTAAGGTAAATCAGAATTCAGGGTAAAGGATGATATAGTCCATATTTAAAACTTCAACTTCCGTAAGAGACCAAAGGAAGGGATATTTATTTGGTGCAAAACTTATATTTTGGGTAGCACATTATCTAATTTAACTTGTATTGTCAGTTTATTTGAACACCATAATTACATGGAATCTTGAATAGGGTATGAGATCTTGTTGGTTTGCCCAGGTTAGTGTGATGGCCTGATATATCCCAGAGTAGTTTGTGCAGAGAATTAAAAAGTATTTACAAAGTCCCCTTGGGGGACTGGGGAGAAAGGAGGAAATATTCAACTTCCCCGCCTAGGGAATTCCCAATATTCTCACAAGCAGTGGGGACAACCAATTCAATAGGCTGAGCCCTCAGTCTTGGAGTTTGCCCCTCTGAAACTTATTCTTGCAAAGGAGAAGCTAAGCCTACTTATAATTATGCCTAAGAATCACCCCCAGAGAACCGCCTTTGTTGCTCAGATGTGGCTTCTCTCTCTAAGCCAACTCGGCAGGTGAACTCACTGCCTTCTTCCCGATGACATGATTCCCAGGGTGTAAATCTCCCTGGCATTGTGGGACAGGACTCCTGGGATGAGCCAGGACCTGGCATCATGGGATCAAGAAAGCCTTCTTGACCAAAAGGGGGAAGAGAGAAATGAGATAAAATAAAGTTTCAGTGGCTGAGAGATTTGAAATAGAGCTGAAATGTTATGCTGGAGATTATTTGTATGCATTATATAGATACCCCTTTTTAGTTTATGGTGTATTGGAGTGGCTGCAGGAAAGTACCTGAAACTTTGAGCTGTGTTTCAGTAGCCTTGATTCTTGAAGTTGTCTGTATAAAGATATGGCTTTTACAATGTGACCATGTGATTGTGAAAACCTTGTGTCTGATACTTCTTTCATCTGAGGTATGGACAGATGAGTAAAAAAATAAGGATAAATAAAGAAATAAATAATAGGAGGGATAAAGGGTAAATAATTGCATAGATTGAAATACTGGTGGTCAATGAAAGGGAGGAATAATGGGTATGGTATGTATGAGTTTTTTTCTTTTTATTTCTTTTTCTGGAGGGATGCAAATGTTCTAAAAATGATGATGGTGATGAATGTACAACTATGTGATGATACTGTGAGCCACTGATTGTATAACATGTATGTTATACACTGATTGTATAACATTGTACAACATGACTCTATGTGTGTGAAGATTTCTCAATACAAATATTAAAAGAAAAATAGAGAAATTAATTCAGCAAGCTGCCTGCCTGAGGATCCCTCCATCCACCTGCAGCATCCAGGAAGGCAGGCTGTCCGTCCGGCTGTTCCCGAGATGCCTTGGCCAAGCCCCTGGCTTGTGCTTACTCTCCAGCAGAGGGATCCGCAGTGGATGAGAGGGTGGCAGTGAACCTTGGAGATAGACGCAGCTACCGCGGTGCCTGCGGCGACTGGATAGGCAGTACATTTAAGGTGCCACTGCGGGGTGATGTGGAGACCGCTACGGCAGGCCCAGGGGCTGAGTGGGCGCTGGCTCTCAGCCCATCCTGCTGGCCGGTGCTCTCGAACACCCTGTCTTCTCTGGCTGACCCACAATCACCAAGGCGACCTCGTGCCCCCTCACCTACTCCCTGTCCCTTCCCCCTCCTTGTCCCCGCTCTGGGGGCCACTGCCACCGGCCTCCCACAACAGCTCTGAAGAGAATCCATGAAGAATTGAAGGGCCTGACACAAGAGCCCCCAGCACAGGGTTCAGCACGTCCTGTTGGAGACGATGTGTTCCACTGGCAAGCCACAATAATGGTCCAAATGACAGATCCTACCAGGGTGGAGTATTTTTCTTGACAGCACATTTCCCAACAGACTACCCCTTCAAATGACCTAAGGTTGCATTTACAACAAGAATTTGCCATCCAAATATTGAGAGTCATGGCAGCATTTGTCTTAATATTCTTCTGTCACAGTGGTTTCCAGTAGTAACTGTTTCAGAAGTCCTGTCGTCCATCTGTTCTCTCTTGTGTGATCCCAATCCAAATGATCCTTCAGTGCCTGAGATTGCTAGGACCTACAAAACAGACAGAAAAAGGTACAACAGAATAGCTCGGAACACTCTCAGAAGCATGCGATGTAATCAAGGAAATCATTGGATAACCTCTGCAAATAAAGATAGTGAACTCTGAAAGAGAACGTCCTTTTGATTTCCATTGGACTGTGTTCTATGAGCCTATGCCTCATCTTCTCCTGTGCAAGTTTACCTGATACAGCAGTGCTGCATGTTATACTGACTTGAAACAGCACAATAGAAATACTGTCGTTCTGTACCAACATTGCCTCCTAGCAGAGAGGTAGGTAGGTGGCAAGCCGGTTTTCCAGGCGTAACCTAGATGTGAGACTAAAAGCTTTCCTTATTGACTTAAATTTGGATTACAGAAAGGTGAGGGCTGGTATGCATAGTGTGTGTTTGGATGGCAAGGACAGCTCCGCTGATCTGTAGGAGATTGTTTTTAACTGGAGTCCTTCTAAACTTAAAACAGTTATGAAAAGCAAAGTGAAAAACATGAAGCTGTTTCTTTATTCATTTTTATTCTGAAGGACCTAAGTCTTAGGTGAAAGTCATGACCTACCAGATTAAAACTATACCGACATCTGCATTTTAAGGTCTAAATTTAACTGGTCAGTAGTTAAATGGATTGGGGCTGCTCATGCATGAAGTTTGATGGGCTTTGTTCCCAACTCTCTTACATCTCCCCACCCCTTCAGCCTTTATCCTTTCAGCCCCTCTTTCTTTTCCATATTTTTTGGTTTGTATGTGGTTTCTCAGTTGATACGTAACTAATAGCTCTTATTTTCTTATGCTTTTAACAACTTAGGTCTATTTGGATATAAAGGTAAACATTCATTTGATGGATATACTTGTGTGCATTTAGAGACCCAATTGCTACTCTGGAGCTCATATGCTAAGAATGATTAACCTGTGTAATAAACTGATTACTGCAGTCATTACATATAATTTTGTGTGAATAGGCTTTATGATTTTGAGAACTTTGTCTAGCTGAGATTAGTGGTGGATATTCCCCCACTCCTGAAATGTTTTTATTTATACTGGGTGCATATCGAAATCATGAAACAATTCCACTTTGCAGAGTGAGAAGGATATTTTAAGAGTGATGTTGCTGAACAAGATAGGGACCAAAAAGCTTAAAAGCATTTCCATGAAACTTATTTGTGCAGTGTTCCAGAAACATGACTGGTAAATGCAAAATTTGCTTTATTAATGAAAACTAAGTTGCATTTCAACAAAACCTTGTGACATTCCCCTGGTTTATGGGACATAAAACACAAAGGTATTGCTATTTGGTAAGTTAAGGCTCTGTGGCTCTAACTGTAAAAGAAACCTGGGAAACAGGAACCCAATCTTGTATTGGAGAGTCTATATGATTACTTTGCACTAACATTTGCAAGTTGTTCACCCAATTTAAAAATTGTCCTGTATGTGACATTTTGAATTCTTCCCTTGACTTGGGAAGAATATGGTCCCTTGACTGTATTTGCCAAAAACATCTTTCATGTGAACTAGGCAAGTTACCTTTCTTCCCCTTCTCCTAATCTAATTGTACACTAGGCCAGCCTGTGTTGCTCTTTAACCATCAGTTTCTTTCAGATGCAGCTTTACATTCTTGCACAAAAATTGAGAAATAAATGTAAAAATACTTTTGGTTTGAAAAAGAAAGAAAGAAAGAAATTCTCAAATGAGGCATCACGGCGACGTTGACCTGAATGTTTACAATCTGTTTGAACTCTGAAGAACAGGGAAATCAGAGAGATTTTTTTTTTTACTGCAAACTTGCTTTTGGAACACCAGGCATGGTAAAAATTCTTGTAAAATGTATCATCGGTGCCATCACAGTGGGTTTGCATGCTTGACCCTCCCTCTATCTTAAGATTAAGCTCATTATTTCATATATTTGTCCCACAAGGAGGCCTATTTCAGCTGATTGCATGTAGGAATTTTCTAATGGAGCTATTCAAAAAGGAATGGTCTGCCTTACAGGAGTGAGTCTCTGCTGAGGGTCTTAAAGCAGAAGTGGCGTAATGGGCATGGAAGAAATGCAACAGCAGGGATTCAAGGATAAGATGCATGAGCCAATAAGTGTACTCTAAAATTTCTTTCCAGAGCTGAGATTTTAGGTCTAGAATTCTTAAATTAAAGCTAATGACCTTAGGGAACACTTCCCTTCTGCATTTCTTTAATCCATACAGCACTATGCTGCTTTGCTACAGTGAGCGTATAGAAGCATGCTTTCTTCTTCCCATCCTGAAATGTCATATGGAAGTACTCAGGAAGTGTTCCTGATATCTGGGCACATGCACCTTTATATTTTTCTAAGTTGAACTTTGAAGGCTGGCCAGTTCTTTCATGCTACAAACTCAAGTCTTATGTTTTCTGCAGCATTTCATCTTTGCTTCTCTGGGGACAAAGAGGGTCAAGGCTCAGAGTCTTTTATTCATATTTGTAGTTTCTTATTCCTTCAGGATCAAAGGTATTTTTTTTCTATATATTTGGTTTTATTGGATTTCAAACTGTAATGCTTTGGACTTCTGTTATTTAACATTTTTAAACTTACCTATGCATATGCATCGTATAAAACCATGGACCAAAAATACAAAAAAAATAAAAAAGGAAAAGAAAACCATGGACCATAGAAGCAAGGCACAAATCTCCTAATATTGCTCTGTCTCTTCAGTTTTAATGATGAATAAATAATATATAAAATGCTGCTTTCACTTATTACGGTCAAGAGATGAGTTAGTTCACACAGGTGAATCTCCAGATTAGCAAATGTTAAGCACTTTAAAGAGTAAAAATACTTTAAAAAAATATATGGTACATTAAATTTTTTCCACATAGTTCTTTACCTTAGTTAAACACTAAACATCATAGACAGAATATAATTTGATGGTCCTCTTAATGACCCAGGAATACCTTATGAGCCTCATTTATTGGATGGTGCTTTATTCTAGGTACTCAAATATGCAGTCTAATAAATTTTATCCTCCCTGAATCAGAGTCACTATTTCGCTTTCTTCTGTATTATCTGTGTGTTTGACCTAAAAACTTCCTATTTCTCACAATAATAAATGGATATTAGTTTTCCAGCAGAAGGAAAAGAACCGCATAGACAGAATGCATTTTAAGTGATATTCAAGACTGTTCTGAGTGCTTTTCACAAGAGCCATTCCCCTATTCTTAGAGAAGTAAACAAAGCCAGAGGCATAAAAAAAATAACTCTAGGTTCTTTTTTTTTTTTAAGTATTTTTATTGAAATATCTTCATGCACCATACTGTCCATCCGAAGTCCAGACTTCGATTTTCAACCTATTTGTATCCTTGGGTTTAAGGTGAATCTCTTGTAGGTGGCATATAGGTGGATCACTATTTTTAAAAAAATATTTTATTAACACATCTTTGCACATACACAGTCTCTATGTGGTGTACAATCAGTGGCTCACAATATCATCACATAATTGTGTATTCATTGCCATGATCATTTTTAGAACATTTGCATCACTCCAGAAAAAGAAATAAAGAGAAAAAAGAAAAAAAACATATATCCCATACCCCTTACCCCTCCCTCTCCCTGACCACTAGCATTGCAACCTAACCAATTTTTTACTTCTTAACACTCCTTATTTATTTATTGTTATTTTTTACTTATCTGTCCATAGCTTGGATAAAGGGAGCATCAGCCACAAGGTTTTCACAATCACACAGTCATAGTGTAAAAACTATATAGTTATACAATCATCTTCAAGAATCAAGGCTACCTGAATACAGTTAAATAGTTTCAGGTACTTTCCTCTAGCCACTCCAATATACCATAAACTAAAAAAAAGTTATCTATTTAATGCCTAAGAATAATCTCCAAGATAACTTCTTGGCTCCGTTTGAAATCTCTCAGCCACTGAAACTTTACTTTGTCTCATTTCTCTCTTCCCCCTTTTGGTCAAGAAGGCTTTCTCAATCCCAGGATCTAGGTCCCAGTTCATCCATGAGAGTCATGTTCACATTATCAGGGAGTCATGTCCCACCTGGCCAGTGGGGGGAGGGCAGTGAGTTTGCCTGCTCAGTTGGCTTAGAGAGAGAGGCCACATCTGAGCAACAAAAGAGGTCCTCTGGGGGTGATTCTTAGGCATAGTTATAAGTAGGCTTAGCTTCTCCTTTGCAGGTATAAATTTCATAGAGGTGAGCCTCAAGATCAGGGGCTCAGCCTATTAAATTGGCTATCCCCAGTGCTCACAAGAATATGAGGAATTCCCCAGGTGGGAAAGTTTAATATTTCCTCCTTTCTTCTCAGTCCCCCAAGGAGACTTTGCAAATACTTTTTTATTCTCTGACCAAATTACTCTAGGATGTATCGGGGGCATCACACTGACCTGTACAAACCAGCAAGATCTCACTCCCTATTCAAAATTCCATGTAGTTATAGTGTTCAAATAAACTGACCATACAAATTAAATTAGATATTGTATACCAAAAATATTAATTTTGTACCAAATGAACATCTCTTCTTTTGGTCTCTGACAGAAGTTCAAGTTTTAAAATATGGACAATATCATCCTTTCACCTGTATTCTGACTTACCTTAGTCCTAACCAGATCAGCTTCATTCATGTCTCCAGTTGAAGTCTGATCACATTTTCCACTTTTTATTTTTCACATGGGCAGGCACCAGGAATCGAACCTGGGTCTCCAGCATGCAGGTGAGAACTCTGCCACTGCACCGCCATTGCCCGGCCTCATTTTCAACTTTTTAAACAGTTCCTGTATGGGGTAATGTTGACTTTCATAGTTTCAGGGCTCTAACTCTGAGTCTCAGGTGTCACTCAAATACCTGAAGTTCCAGAGAATGACCATGTTATACACAAATAGTTCAACATCTCAAAATTGAGAAATAACAGCTATGATTCCTGAATATATGTGACTTTTATAAGAGCTTGCAATTGAGGAACCTTTACAATAGGTCTAGGCTGCTTCTGCTAGGGAAAAGGGGGAAAAACCCTTTACAACCCCAAATGCCTACCATACATTTCATCTGTATATATCATTTCATTTACCCTTCAGCACAATTCTGTGAGCTTCATTTTGCTATTCCCATGATACTTAATGAAATGAAGATTTGGAGAAGATGAGTGACTTGGTCCAAGTGACACACACCTAGTTAGTGGCAAAATGAAGAGTCCATGTAGGTCAATGACTTCAAAGCCTGTACTCTTCACATGGTATCTTGTCTCCATTCATCACTCTCATCACATGGTCTTCAGCTTGAGAAAATTCTGTTTATGAAGAATCAGAGTATATAAGTATTAAGGGGTATGCTCATGGTATTTTGGGGAAGGACTCAATTTCACATATGTGGTACTTGTCTGCTAAATGCCAGTAATATAACCTGGTGAACATTATAACCAGGAACCACACACACAGACACATACACACACACGTTTTCATGTGCCTCAGCTGAAGGCCAATGGAAGACCAGGCAGAGACTAGCAATTTCCTGAGGAAGACATTTGATTTTCAGATAGCCGCAAAGACTGCTGCTCTTCATAGATCCATAGATGGGCTTGAGAAGAAATCAAGCAACTGCCAAATTTCTTCAAGGACTTCTACAGACTACACAAAGTTCAACATTTTCAATGGAAGAGGTGAAAATATTATCATATAGAAATAAGTTCTTTTGAAAGAGAGTCTTAGATTAAAAAAAAAAGAAAACCTTAAAGAAATGGGAGTTTTTCATTAAATCAGTTTGGGAAAACAATAGGGAGAGACTGATCACATTTTTCAATGTTTATTGACTACGATTAAAAAAGCATTTGATTAGATAGCTAGTGATTGGTTTAAGTTCATTTACTGAGTCTATTCATAAAATTGCATTGAGTAGATATTCTAAGCCAGACTTTATGAATTGTACTGGGGTTACAGAAATAAGTAAGTTGCTAGCCCTGTGAATGCAAACTTTAATATATGATGACAACCCATACTATCAGTGTACATCAAAGAGAAAATAAAATATATAAGGGAAACCTCTATTTTGAGATGGTACTGAAAAATTCTTTCAAGGAAAGATAAGCTTTGAGCTGAATCTGTATGAACAGCTGATCAAGTGGACCATGGGGGATGACAGGACAAAAAAAAATTGGGTCAATCAGCAGCATGGAATGTTGAGCAAACCAGGTCCATCTGGGGGACTTCAAGTACCTCCACTGTCAAATAGCTTTTTCAGACTCTGTCCATGCTTTGTCCAAATCCCCTCAGCCTCCATGGCCATTCTGTGCTCCTACTGGCTTCTGGGTGGCTTTCGTTTTCACCCAGCACCTGCATGTCTTTTCCAGTCATGGGTAGGAGACAGGTGTTTGAAATTTTTATATTCCAAGAGGGCTTTAGTTAGAGCCTGACTAGTGCCAAAATATAAAGACCCAGCAACCATGAATTCAGTTGGTATAAATTGTACACCCAGAGCTTCCCTCCAAGAAAGGCTGGGCTTTGCCTGACATCACACCCTGGCTTGCTTTCTCCCCTGTCTTAATTCTTAGTTTCCTTACTGTTCTTCCTGAAAGCACTTCATCAATAAATAACTAACATATTAATGCTTTCCACAAGGCAACAATTCTCAAGCAATGGGGAATTAACAGCTGCCTTAAAAAACTCCTGAAAGCATTTTCATGAACAAATGGGATAACATATATGGAAATTTGTAACTATAAAACACTAAAAGAATGTAAAATATTGTATATCATTAATGACCAATGTTCTAACCCTTTCAGCTCTGGAGAGGGTAAGTAGCAGTTACGCTTGATTCTTCTTTTTTTTTTTTTTAACTTTTTTATTGTATAATATAACATATATACAAAGCAAAGAAATAAAAATGCAGTAGTTTGCAAAGCTCTCTTCAACACGTAAAGGACAGATCCCAGAGTTTGTCATGAGCTACCATACGATCCTCTCATATTTTTCCTTCTAACTGTGCCAGAATATAGGAGGCTAGAGTGCTTAAATATTTTTTTATCAATAGAATCGACTTTCTTTCCTTCTTTTTTTTCTTCGGTGGGGTACATGGTCTGGGAATCGAACCCGGGTCCCCCACATGAAAGGCGAACATTCTACCACTGTACCACCCATGCACCTTCTTTCCTTCTTTTTTTGTGAAGAATAACATATATTTAAAAAAAGCTATAAATGTCAAAGCACAGCACCACAATTAGTTGTAGAACATATTTCAGAGTTTGACATGGGTTACAATTCCACAATTTTAGTTTTTTACTTCTAGCTGATCTAAAATACTGGAGATTAAAAGAGATATCAATTTAATGATTCAGCATTCCTATTCATTTGTTAAGTCCTATCTTCTATGTATAATTCCACCATCACTTTTGATCTTTCCATCCCTCTCTTTAGGGGTGTTTGGGCTATGGCAATTCTTAATTTTTCATATTGGAAGGGTCTGTCACTAATATAGGGTAAGGAGATGGAACTATCTGATGTTCTGGAGAGGCTGAGCTAGGTTTCAGGACTTGTCTGGACGAGGGACCCATCTGGAGGTTGTAGGTTTCTGGCAAATCACTCTAGTGCATGGAACCCTTGTGGAATCTTATATATTGCCTTAGGTGTTCTTTAAGATTGGCTGGAATGGTCCTGGTTGGAGATTGGCTGGAATGGTCCTGGTTGGAGATTGGCAGGTAATGATAGGTAGCAAGGTCTAACTGAAGCTTGCATAACAGCAACCTTCATAATAGCCTCTCAACTCTAATTGAACTCTCTCTGCCACCAATACTTTATTAATTACACTTCTTTTCCCTTTTTTGGTCAGTATGGAGTTGTTGATCCCACGGTACCAGGTCTGGATTCATCCTTTTGAGTCATCTCCCATGCCACCAGAGAGATTTTCACACCTGGATGTCATGTCCCATGTAGGGGATAGGGCAATGATTTCACTTGCAGAGTTGGGCTTAGAGAGAGTGAGGCCACATCTGAGCAACAATAGAGGTACTCCAGAAGTAACTCTTAGACATACCTATAGGTAGACTAAGCTTCTCCACTACCTACAAAAGCTTCATAAGAGTAAGCCTCAAGATCAAGGGCATGGCCTATTAATTTGGGTGTCCCTATAGTTTGACACAGTATCAAGACTACAATGCAATACAACCTCATACTTATAAGTATGGCTACTATTAAACAAACAGAAAACTATAAATGTTGGAGAAGATGTGGAGAAATTGGGGCACTTATGAACTGCTGGTGGGAATGTATAATGGTACAGACAGTATGGAAGTCAGTTTGGTGGTTTCTTAGGAAACTAAATATCAAGTTGCCCTATGACCCAGCAATAGCACTACTAGGTATATACCGAGAAGAGCTGAAAACAGTGACACAAACAGACATTTGCACAGTGATATACATAGCAGCATTATTCACAACCATCAAAAGATGGAAACAATTCAAATGCCCATCAACAAAGGAATGAATTAATAAAATGTAGTTTATATATACGATGGAATATTATGCAGCAATAAGACAAAATGACATCCTGAAGCACGTGAAAAGATGGATGAGGACATAATGATGAGTGAAATAAGTCAGACACAAAAGGATAGATATTGTATGACTCCACTTTTATGATCATGGTAAAGACAAAATCAAAGACTAAAAAAACCAAACAGGCTTATAATACAGAATATAGGGGACTCAGAGATACATAGAAGCTAGATATAGTTGAACTATTAACTAATAATGTTGAACTCAACTGTAAGGGAACAGATAGATGTGAAGGCAGTTCTCTAGTTGGTGTATAGTACCATATTGAAGGTGAACAAGATCGAATGGGGTTGTATAGACCTATGTGTCCCGCTGATTCACACTAGAAATATTAATTAGTTCTTGCAAGAACTACTTCAAAGGTATGATTTGTGTCCAAAGAGTGTTTAACTCCAGGCTACAGGGGGAAAGCTGCTATTGTATGCTATGGGCTGTGTTTAACAGGGAAACATCAGCACTATCACAGCAACAGCAGGGGTAAATAATGGGGGGAGGGAAAAGAGGTTTAGATTTCCTATTTGGTGAAGGTGTGTTAAGTGGTTTTCTTTCTCTTGGGAACAATGACACTTTCTAAAATTGAGAGTGTTGATAGACTGTGAATTTTGGGTATTATACATGATGCCTAATGGATGCAGGTGGCTGAAGGATACACTGACTGAGAAGTAGATTGGCGAACAATGGTGTATACTTTTGAACATCTCATGTGCTTTTGAGCCATCTGTGTTTGCTCTTCAGAAAAATGCCTAATCATACCTTTAGCCCATTTTATAATTGGGTTGCTTGTTCTTTTGTTGTTGAGCTGTAAGATTTTTGGTGTATATAGGATATCAAATCTTTGTCTGATATGTGATTTCCAAATAATTCCTCCCATTGAGTTGGCTGACTCTTCACCTTTTTTGACAAAGTCTTTTGAAATGCAGAAGCATTTTTTTTTAGGAGTTCCCATTTATCTATTCTTCTTTTTGTTGCTTGTTGTCTTAGTGTAAAGTTTAGGAAGGTACCTCTTATTAGTAAGCCTTGAAGGTGTTTCCTTACATTTTCTTCCAGAAGCTGGGGTGCTAGTTCTTATGTTTAGGTGTTTGATCCACTTTGAGTTAATTTTTGTATAGGGTGTAAGATAGGGGGTCCTCTTTCATTCTTTTGGCTATTATTATCCAGTTCTTCCATACCCATTTATTGAAAAGACTATTTTGTCCCAGTTCAGAAGATTTGGGGGCCTTGTCAAAAATCAGTTGACCATAGATTTGGTGGTCTATTTCTGCACTCTCAATTTAATTCCATTGGTCAATGCTTCTATCTTTGTGCCAGTACCCTGCTGTTTTGACTACTGTGACTTTATAATACGTTTTAAATCCAGAAGTGTTAATACTCTCACTTTGTTCTTCTTTTCTTAGGATGCTTTTAGCTATTCAGGGTCTCTTTCCCTTCCAGATGAATTTGGTAAGTAACTTTTCCAAATATTCAAAGTGGGTTGTTGGAATTTTGATTGGTACTGTGTTGAATCTGCAGATCAATGTGGGGAGAATTGACATCTTAACTATATTTAGCCTTCCTATATATGAGCAAGGAATATCTTTCCCACCTATTTAGATCTCCTTTGATTTCTTTTAGCCATGCTATGTAGTTTTCTCTGTACAAATCTTTACGTCCCTAGTTAAGTTCATTTCTAAGCACCTGGTTCTTTTAGTTGCTATTTTGAATGGAACTTTTCCTTAATTGACTCTTCAGTTAGGCCACTGCTTTTGTATAGATACATTATTGATTTTTGCATTTTAATTTTATATCTTGTTACCTTGCTGAAATTGTTTATTAGCACAAGTAACTCTGCTGTAGATTTCTCAGGATCTTCCAAGTATAGTATGTCATCTGCAAATAATGAAAGTTTTACTTCTTCCTCTCCAATTTGGATGCCTTTTATTTCTTTGTCCTGCCTAATTGCTCTAGCTAGAACTTCTAGCACAATGTTGAATAATAGTGGTGACAGTGGGCATCCTTGTCTCATTTTGTGATCTTAGGGGGAAAGCTTTCAGTCTCTCTCCATTGAGTATGATGCTGGCTAGTGTTTTTCATATCTTCCTTTCATCAAATTGAGGTATTTACCTTTTCTTCCTATTTTTGGAGTGCTTTTATCAGAAAAAGATGTTGAATTTTGTCAAATGCTTTTACAGCATCAATCAAGATGATTATGTGTTTTTTCCCTTCTGATTTATTAATGTGCTGTATTACATTCATTGATTTTCTTGTGTTGAACCATCCTTGCATTCCTGGTATAAACCCCACTTGGTCGTGGTATATAATTCTTTTAATGTGTTGTTGGATTTGATTTGCTAATATTTTGTTAAGAATTTTTGTATCTATGTTCATTAGGGAGTTTTCCCTTTTTTATAGCATCTTTACCCTGTTTTGGTATTAATATTATATTAGCTTCATAAAATGAGTTAGGCAGAGTTCCTTTTCCCTCAAATTTTTGGAAAAGTTTGAGCAAGATTGGTGTTAGCTCTTTTTGGAATGTTTGATAAAAATTCCCATGTGAAGCCATCTGGACTTGGACTTTTCTTTGTAGGAAGATTTTTGATGACTGATTGAATCTCTTTACTTGTGATTGACTTGTGTCAATCTAGCTTCCTGAGTCAGTGTAGCTTATTTCTGTGTTTGCAGGTATTTGTCCATTTCATCTAGGTTGTCTAGTTTTATGGCACACAGTAGTTCATGGTATCCTCTTATGATTTCTTTTATTTCTGCATGGTCTGTGGTTATGCACCCCTTCTCATTTCTGATTTGTTTATTTGCATCTTCTCTCTCTTTTTTTTTCCTTTGTCAGTTTTGCTAGTGGCCCTTCGATTTTATTGATTTTTTTCAAAGAACTAACTTTTGGTTTTATCCATTCTTTCTATTGTTGTTTCTATTGTTCTTTTGTTCTTCCATTAATTTAATTTTGCTTTAATCTTAGTTATTGCTCTTTTATTTGCTTTGGGGTTAGTATGCTGCTTTCTCTCAAGTTTCTCCAGGTAAGTAGTTAAGTCCTTGATTTTTGCCCTTTCTTGTTTTTTAATATAGGCATTTAGGGTAATAAATTTCCCTCTCAGCACAGCCTTTGCCACATCCCATAAGTTCTGATATGTTGTATGCACATTTTCATCCATCTCTAGATAGCTATTGCTTTCTCTAACAATTTCTTCTCTGACCCACTGATTGTTTAAATGTGTGTTATTTAATCTCCATATATTTGTGAATGTTCCTGGTCTTTGGTGATTATTGAGATCCATCTTCATCCCATTGTGATCAGAGAAAGTGCTTTGAATAATTTCAAAGTTTTTAATTTTATAAGCACCTGCTTTGTGCTCCAGCATAAGGTCTATCCTGAAGAATGTTCCATGATCACTAGAGTAGATCATATATCCTTGTGCTTTGGGGTGTAATGACCTATATATGTCTGTTGGTTTAATTTCTTTATCAAGTTATTTAACTTCTCCATTTCTTTGTTGATCCTCTGTCTGGTTGCTCTATCTATAGAGGAGAGTGGTGTATTGAAGTCTCCTGCTATTATTGTTGAAACATCTATCACTTCCTTCAGTTTTGCCAATTTCTGTCTCATGTACTTTGGAGCTCCTTGATTGGGAGTATAAACATTTGAGATTGTTATTTCTTCTTGGTGAATTATCCCTTTTATTAATATATAGTGTCCTTTTTTGTCTCTTATGATGTCTTTACATTTAAAGTCTATTTTGTCCAATATTAATATAGCTTCTCTTACTTTCTTTTGGTTACAACTTGCATGGAATATCTTTTTTCTTCCTTTCACCTCATTGTATTTGTATCCTTGTGTCTAAGATGAGCATCTTGTAAGCAGCATATAACTGGATTATATTTCTTAATTCATTCTGCCAATCTGTGTCTTTCAATTGGTAAGTTTACTTCCTTAACATTCTAAGTTATTACTGAAAAGTGTTTCTTGAATCCACCATCTTATCTTTTGGATTTTATTTGTCAGATCTATATATTCTTTTCTCTCTTTCTTTTCTTATCTTTTAAAGTTATGCTTACTGGTACTCTTCTTTTCTGTGCCCTCCTCCAGATCTTCCTCTCCTGTCTTTTTTTTTTTCAACTGGCAGAACTTCCTTTAGTATTTCTTGTAGGGCAGGTCTTTTGTTGACAAATTCTTTCAGGATTTCTTTCTCTGTGAAAATTTTATCTTTCCCTCAGTTTTGATGGACAATTTGGCTGTGTACAGAATTATTGGCTGGAAGCCTTTCTCTTTCAGGATCTTAAATATATCATATCACATCCTTCTTATCTCCATAACAGTTGAGTAGTCTGAACTCAGTCTTATTTGGTTTCCCTTGTATGTAGTAGAATGTTTTTCTCTTGCCACTTTTAGGATTTTCTGCTTCTCTTCAACATTTGACAGACTGATTAGTATGTGTCTGGGGAAGGCCTTTTTGGATTTATTTTATTTGGAGTTTGTTGGGCTTCTTTGATTTGCATATTTTTGTCCTCTATAAGGGCCAGGAAGATTTCCCCTATTATATCTTCAACTAATCTTCTTAGCTCTTCACTTTTCTCTTTTCCTTCAGGGACACCAATGATTCTCATATTTGTGCACTTTGTTTTGTCCATCAATTCCTTGAGATCCAATTAAAATTTTCCCATCTTTTTTGCCATTTCCTGTTTTGAGAGTTCAAATCAGTTGACCTGTCCTCTAGTTCATTTATCCTTTCTTCTGCCTCTTCAAATCTACTGTTGTGTTTCTCTAGTATGATTTTGTTAGTCTATTTTTTTTGCATGGGCAGGCACCGGGAACTGAACCTGGGTCTCTGGCATGGCAGGCAAGAACTCTGCCTGCTGAGCCACTGTGTCTTGTCCTAGATTGTTTTTTTTTTTTTGGTCTACAGTATCTTTCATCTCTGTGACATCTGCTATTTTTCTATTTATTCTTCCAAATTCCTCTTTATGCTCTTCCAGTGTCTATCCTTTACATCATCACCTATCTAATTTATTTTATTTAGTAGAGTTATATGAACATGTTTGATTTGTTGTTCCAAAGTCTTTGTCACCTCCAGTGTTTTAATTTGTCATTAAGCTGGGTTATATTTGTCTGCATCATGACATGTTTAGTGATCTTCTGTTTTCTTCACGGCTTGTAAATATTTTGTGTGGTTTGCTCTGGAAGCTGATTTCCCTAGGTAGTCTAAAGCTTTGCATCTGTGGGATGGAAGCACATTCAAGGAATAAGGCTCAGCTTACTTCCTGGTCCCCATTTCCCAGTCCATACACTCCTGAGGGCTCTTGTCTTTCATTTGGAAAGGGGCCCATTAGGCTGTTTGCACCAGCTGGACGGTCTTCAGTTCTCTGTGTCTCAGTTCTTCAACTTTTGCAACCAGGGCCTCCCTATGTGGTGTAGAAGACACTCCCAGGTCACTTACACCCTGGAATCATTGTCTCAGTTGCCTTCCAGTCCCTCTTCTACCTGTTCCTTGAGTAGGGGTGAATTCAACCTATCCTATTTCTGGAACTCCTCATTCATTCATTTTTGTATACATTTATTTATTAATTCCAGAAAATGTATTGATCTCTTACCAAATGCCAAATACTGTTCTCCAGCATGTATTACAAATATGTTAAGGGAAATCAGCATTGAATAAAATAGATCAATATCTCTACCCTTTAGTTAAGGGAGACAAAAATAAATAAGTAAATATATGGACATAAGTATAAACATGTGAATAAAAAAATTAATACATAGGTAAAATAACTACATGTCAGACAAACGATAGGGAGAAATAGAAAGCAGAGATAGGTGATGTGAAGTGTTGGGTGGTGGGGAGAAGCTGTAATTGAATTTGAATGATTAATGAGGACCTTGTGGGAAAGGTAAAATTTAAGAAGGAACATAAAGGAGTTGTGGTAAAAAGCAAAATGAGCTTTTGAGTATTATAGCAGAGGAAACAGCCAGATGAAAAGGCCATAAGGCCAAAGTTGTACCTGGAACATTCAGAGAATTGAAAGATGGGGTAAGGGGGAGTGAACAAACAAAGGAGAAGAAATAAGGTCAGAAAGGAAATGGAGGAATCAGATTGAGTAAAGCTCTGGAGGTATTTTGAAGACATCGTCTTTTTGCTTTGAGTGAGCCATTGAAAAGAGTGGAATGATATAATCTGACATGTTTTATCAAAAACACTATGGATGCCATGTTGACTAGAGCCTGCAGGAGAGTAAGTACAAGACCAGGGAGTGATTTACCCAAAGATGTACCTTCCACTCAACAAAGATGTAGCACAGAGTTTGGAAAACTATAGCTTGAGGGCAAAATCAGGCCTTCAGTCTGTTCTTGGGAGGCCTGTGAACTAAGAATCGTTCTTAATTTTGAAAGTGTTAAAGGAGGAGGAATAGAGGAAGCTACAGAAACTGTTTATTGCCTGCAAGCCCTAAAATATTTAAAATCTGAAAAATATTGACAACACCCCATGTAAAGAATTTGGCTGAAAATAGGTCTTCAACAAAACTGGAAGGTGGAATACATGAATAAATTAGTTGTGAAAAATATTGTGATATTTTAGGTGGTAAAAAAAATCTATGGCCTCACCCCCACCTTCAGAAACAATGTCATTCCATTGAGCTACTAGGGAAATACAGTCTGTAACCCAAAAAGGTACTTCATCACATAGACAATGTCATAGCTCTTAGGTGAAGTTGAAATAACAAATATAATTACAAATAAAAAGCATTTTATAAAGCTTTAAACTTAACACAACATTTTCATATTAATTATCTAATTTAATTCTCAAATCAACTCTGTGGGGTAGCTTTTGTTTTCCCATTACAAGTTACCATACCCTAAATCCTTAGTGATTATTCAAGTAAAGTTGAAATCAATTTAGAATGTTACATCTGTAACTAAGCTTGGTGCCTTAGTTTCCATGCTGCTATAACAAATACCACACAATGGGTTGGCTAGAAAACAGAAGTTTATTGGCTCACAGTTTCAGAGGCTAGAAGGCTTTCTTACTCCCTGGATGGTATTATTTTGGTTGGCTGGCAATCCTCAGGTTCCTCGACTTTCTCTTTCTTTCTGGGCTCCCACTGACTTCCAGTTTTCAGCTCCTTCCCATGGCTTTCTCTTTAAAAGGCCTCCAGTAAAAGGATTAAGATCCATTCTGATTTAATTGGCAACACCTTAAGTAAAAATAACAACTTTCAAAAGATCCTGTTTACAATGGGTTCACATCAACAGGAATGGGATTAAGATTAAGAACAGAACCCCCACCCCACCCCTATCCAGCGCACATAATTCAACCTGCCACAGTTGGCTTTCTCCTATGGGAATACAGGATAAGACCAGGATCCACTAGTCTTCCATTTCAAGATGGCACACAAGGGCCATGGACTTACCTTCCATTCTTCCTGAAACCATATTTAAATGAAAGTATAAAAAGGAAAAAATAATAGACCAGTAAAAGCTGGAAAACTGTGAGTGTGAAAGCCATGTCACAAAGATTTTGATACATTTGTAGAAGGCAAAAATGGAGTGGAGGAGTCATGGATAAAATGATCAAGAAAAGACTACCCTATGAAGGGGCTGCAGAAAGCCAGACTTTGCAATGAGCACTGGTTATAGTTAAAGAGAAAAGAGAGTCTGAAAATAAGGAGACTAATTAATGTTATTTGGGGAGAGATTTCATTTAATAAGTTGCATACACCTCTTGGTATGCCCTGACACTAATTCTATAAGAATTATATCAGGTAGGTGATAGGGATCATGAGCAAGATGGAAAAGCAGGTTGTCAGCTGTGTTTATTGTCAATACCACAATTTGCATCCTTGTTTGAGCACTCCTAAATTCATTTGATCTTACTAGAGATGGATGGATTACAAACTGCTCAATTAAGAGTAATCGGCCTGGCAACTGTAAATTGCTATTGTTATTCAAATATTTTATTATCAATTATTGTTTTCTTGAAAATATTTTGCCTTGGCAAATTTTATTTCATCATGTTTTTCTTCTACCAAGCCAAATTGTGTCAGAATACACACCTGTCACCTAATGTTATTTTTGCCACACAAGGGCAAGTAAGAAAATATTCTATACCTCACAAAAACCTCTTGCCCATCTGTTTTAGTTTGCTAAACTGCCAGAATTCAATAAACCAGAAATGGACCAGCTTGTATGAAGGGGATTTATTTAGTTACAAATTTACAGTTCCTCAGAGGAAAGGCAGCAAGCTTTCATCTGGGTTTCTCTGTCACATGGGAAGGCACAAGGCAATGTCTGATGGCCTTCCCTCCTGCCTTCTGGGTTCAAAAGATGTTCCCTGGGGTCATTCTTTTCTGTATCTTCACACATGTGGGGCTGTGTCAGCTCTGAGCTGAGTTGTGCTGGGCTTTTGAGCTGCACTGGGCTCTCTCCTGACCTCTCTCTCATTTAAGCCTACAGCTAATTAAATTAAACACCATTCACTAAGGAAGGTACTCCCCTCAGCCTACCACAGATGTAATCAGCCATATATGACTTTCATATGCTGATGATTTAAGTTCATAGCAACAGAACTGGGCACCATCACCTGCCCAAGTTGACACTTAAACCTAACTACTACACCATCTATTCCCACTGGACAAGAAAAATGAATAGGTAGATTTTTCTGGGATACCCTTGTTCAATTTCCCTTTTATTGTCCTGGATCATCAATCCCCTTCATATATTTAATGTTTCTTTTCTCTCCTTGAAGACATGAAGGATGGAAGTATCATGATTGTAATTTATTGTTTTCAAATAAGTTTGACCAAGACATGGGATTATTTCTTTTCAGAATTTCTGTAAGACATCTTTGTCCAAAAATTGGGCCAGCTTGGCAGTTTTGCTAAAACAAAATCAAGAAATTATTCTTTATTGAACTCTCCTCAGATGATATCAAGGGATTATGATTAAATGTCATTATTATAAAACATTTCTCTTCCTGGCAAGGTTAGAAAGGGCTTATATTAGTTTACCTCTTTCAAATACAATTTGAGTTTGACTGAAATCTCCTATTTCCTACCAACCTCAATGCTGGAATATTCCAGTTTGCTCTGACATACTATAAAAGAGATCTCATGAACAGAGGGCTAAAATAGTTTTGTAGTATATGAATTATGCCCAGTGTTATTTTAAATATACAAGTAGAAAAAATATATATATTTTTATTGCTCTCACAATTCTTGCTTCTGAAACTTTTCTATGTCATATGCCTGATATACATCAGACCATGAGAAAAAAACACTCCAATGATGCAAACCAAAGACACAAGATTCGAACTTGATAAAGCTATGTGTAGAGCAGGACTCTTCGAATCTTTCTTGTTATGTTGAAGGTTCCAGTCCCTGGGACAAAAATACATATTTTCTTGTCCTAGAGAGCAAAGAGCACGTGTCCTTTTTTGGGCAGAAGAATCTCTAACGTTACATTTAGAGGTCAATTATGTGTGGTCAAGAATGGACCTAATTGGCTTGCTCACAATGTCCAAATTGTGCTGACCTTATTTTAATCCAATACATTGCTCTGCTATTAACTTGAAATGACATTAGCTTTCTGGTCACAGATGACATACCTTGCTAGGCATATTCTAGAAGGGTCAGAGAAACTGGCCTCTTAACCATATGGAATAGGCCTGATAAAATTTCTTTCAGGATAGATAAAATTTTATCTAGAATATAATCCTTACAGTCTTGAATCTTTCAAATCAGACTACAAATAAACTGTGCAGCCAGTCTCCTCAATTGGAAGAGAAATGCCCAATGGTCTATGTTGACAACAGAGGGTCCTTGCTCTACATCTTCTGAGGAGAATGGAGCGGGCCATTGTGGACCAAGACAGTCTAATGAGTTGAACCCAAGAAGAACACACAGTAAGCTAGTGCATGTGCCCTAATAGGTGTGCCATGTGCTAAATACCCTACGTACTATTTTTTAAAATACCTACATGATGAGAAAGTACTACAGTCCCTTGGTTAAATGAATGAGGTCTGGAAACATACAGACTGGGTTGAAATCCTAGTTTGCGCATTGCTGCTTGTGTGACCCAAGGAAAGGTGTTGCTGGAACCAAATGGATTTTAAAAAGTGAAGAGTCCAGGCTGTGCCAGGAAAGGATGTGAAGTGCAGCATCTGGGTAGGTCAAGGCATTACATGCCATCCCCAGAAACCTTCAAAGCCCCACGGATTAAATCCATTGATTGACAGGACGACCTCCATACTAGCTAGTACTGCTGAGGCGGGGCCATTGAGCCTCACCCTTTGCCCTTTGGCATCTTTCCTTTCAGCACTTCCCTCACACCCTTCCCCGTCAATCACACATCTGCCCCTCTGCCACGCGCCCTCCCCCTGCCATGTGCCCTCCCCCTGCCACGCACCCTCCCCCTGCCACGCGCCCTCCCCCTGCCACGCGCCCTCTCCTTGCCATGCTCCCTTCCCCTGTCACGCGCCCACCCTTTGTTACGTGTCCGGGTGATGCTGTTGTCACAAGGCTCCCGCTGAACAGTGGCAGTGCGGTCTTTGCCTCGGAGGAGTAGGACGCTAGGAAATCGCTCTTGGCGTTTCATACTCCCTGAATCGCTCTTGGCATTTCATACTCCCTGAATCAAAAAAAGAGAGAATTGCTCTTCCTGGGTAATGTACTGAGCAAGCTATTGCCTCCTGCCCTGCAGCCGCTACTCTGAGCCCAACGGTCACCTAACTGTTCATCCCTCGCGCTGTGTTCCCCTGGTAGGTCGGTAACACCCGCTGCCGCTGCGCCTCTCCTCAGCCCTGCGCACAAGCTCTTCACCTGGATAGCCGGACCTTACAGTCTGGGTTTTACATTACCCGGAAGAAGAATTATCCGGTCTCTCTGAGTCAATGCTCCTCTCTAGGGGTACTTCCTTCCGTGTCCAGATGGAATCCTCAGAAAAAGCCAGTGTTGTCTCCTCGAAACTCTAAGAAGTTCGGCACTTCTTCTGGGATGGTAAAGATTCCTCCCCCAGGGCACAAATGGACTTTCATCCGTTTGTCACCAGCACAGGCTGTCATCCCCAAGAGGCCAACACCACCCAGCCACCTCCTGCCTCCGTGCCTAAAGGTGAAGGAACTGAGGAGCCCAGGGGATGGCAGCAAAGCATTAGCCAAAGAGGAGGAGGACCACACAGAAACCAGAGAGCAGGAAGATCAGAGAAGGGGATCCCATAGCAGTGAGACTATACATCCAAGCCCCTGGGGATGGGTGGAGTGATCACTTCCTTCCACTGCAGCTCTGGGCCTCTCAGGGAAAACTGTCCTTCCCAGCCCTCAGAAGATGGCTTGTGTCAAAAAATCCAGGAGTTGACTGAGAGCTCATTTGTCAATGGCCATCACGAGCTCACCCCAGCCTGCTGGAGGTGTCCTGCCTCTTGGAAGATGTGATGCAGGTGCAACAGAGCTCTCTAGCCCAGTCTCATCCTGCCCCCTGCTACCAGAGAGGCTGACAGAGGCAGTGTTGGATGAATACCATCACTCAGCTATCCAGGTTCACAGCCAAGGAAGGAGACATTGGGAGAAAATTGTGCAGCTATTCCATCAAGGAACACTCCTTCCACAACTGCTAGATGCTATAAAAGGAAACTTGTGATGCCATTGCCACTGTCGTGGGGTGGAAGTGAACTGCCCCCACCTCAGAAGCTTCCTCGGGTAGCCACCACTCAAGATACAGACCTGGCGTAGAATGCTGAGCCACAACAGGACCATAACATCTTGGAGGAGGATGAAATCGAGGCCACGTCAGACAGCAGTGTTGCTGAGCCTGCCCCTTCTTTCTCTCTACCTGCTGCAGGGACCACAGATGCCCTGACCCAAGCCACATTCACCCTGCAGATTAAGGCTAATACCTCAGCAGCAGCGGCTGACTTGACTGAGCCCCCTACCAGACCCCCAATCCTGTCTAGCCCTGTACCTCCCCCTATACCAATTATTAATGATCAAATTACAATTTCTAACTCTCCTCTGACTGATCCTATACAATCTCTGTCTCCCTTTAGGTTCAGTCCCCTCCCTGAGGTTCCCCTTACTGAGAACAGTGGCCTTTCACATCCACTTGCAGTTACATCTTTTATTTCTGACCTCCCTACACCCTCCTAGCACCTTAATTATCTTTGTCAATCACATCACCCTCTGAAATGAACCTCCCATGCCTATGTGTATAGATTCCCTTCCTTTATTCTTACCCACACCTCCCATAGTCATCTCTGGCTTCACCAGCCAGCCCATCATTACTACCATGGCCACTTCCACCATCACAGCAAGCACATTTCTACACTGGGCTTCCCAGCCTACCTCAGACCCTAGTGAAACTGATATAGACACCAGTCCCCCTTCCCTGACTGTTATTTTCAGGTCTTCCCCAGACACCATTGTGAATCCCCCCTCCAATTTCCCCATGCCCATCGTAGTATGGAGCAGATACCATCTGCAAAGGCCCCTGGTTCCATCAGCCCAGGTGCATTTATGGGCAGTACGCCCACCCAATTTTCAACCATCCTTTTGGCCTGGGAACCACCCGTCAGCCCACATTTGGGGCCCCAGTGCAGCAGAGAGCCACTTTTCCCAGTGCTCTTGTCTTCACTGGCTTCCCCATCACTGTATGTGTGGCTACCTGTCCTCCAGCTGGCAGCATTTTTGCAGATCCAGTGCCCAAGCCTGAGTTTGATCCTGAGGATATGGATAACACATACCCTTCCCAGGCTGTCACCTATCTCCATTCTCCACCTGTCTCCCAGGAGAACATCTTCCCACTTCACAATGCACTCCCTGGTTCTGAAAACACACCACACAATGTCAGCATCACCTCAAGCCAAGTCTCCACTGGCTTGCCTGTACTGTCAATCAATAGCCAAGCTGCAACATACAACTTACCGTTTTACCTCAGCCCATGTTTGAGGTCTCCATTAGGCAGCAGCTGGGAGCCACTAGCTTTGGCCACTCTTACTCTCTGGCAAACTTGGCAACACCAACACAGCTTCAGACTTAAGCTCCCCTGATGCCCAGTCACCCAACAGCAGCATTATACAACCAGTGTTTGCGGGACTGACATCCCCAAGTTCCAGCTTTGGAATCTGTGTCAGCACAGAGAGGGCCCATGGAGACAACATAGTTGCTGCCCCCACTGACACAAATGTGATTTCTGGCTTTGGAACTGCCACAAGGATGCCCAGCACTGGGGATAGTAGCTCACTGTGTGTGAAGACCAGTCAAGGACCACTTGCCTTTATGGGACCTGCAGCCCTGATGGGAAGTAGAGTGGGGTTAGTGTGCCTGCGCTAGGACCCAGTTCCATGTCTGGACCTCTTGACTTTGGGGAAGGTCCCAGTACCACTTCTGTTCCTCAGACACCAACTAGCCAGAGCACACCTATTGTGGGAACGGTATGGTTCTAGCACCATGCCTGTGTTTAAAGATATACCTGGGTCCACCTTCATGCAGAAAGCCTGGGGTCTACCTGTCCATGAAACAGGTGGTATAATTGGAGGTGACAGGGTCATACCTATGATTGGGGGCCCATGTATTCCTTCTGTCCATCAAGGGAACTGGGGCCCACCTGCTCAAAATGCAGGTGGTTCAGTGGGAGGAGACAGCAGCACAGCTGTGCTAGGGGGCCCTTAGGTGGCACAATTCTGACTCTGGCATGAGCAAGCCAAGAAGCAGACTTGCCTTGGGGTACCTCCATCACCAGGGCCCAGAGGAGACATTTCTTTTAGCCCAAGAGACAGCATCTCAGTAGGTTAGAAACAAAAGCTGACTTCAAATACAGCATATATCTGGTGTCCTTATGAATGGACTTTGCACATCTGGAAAGAAGCTTCCCTTCTAGTGACATCAAACTCAACCTGCTCACTCTCAGTGGCCCAACACCTTCATGTGTGTGTGTGTGTGTGTGTGTGTGTGAAAAACTTCTACAGATTTGTTTCTGAGAGGAGAGGTGCCTTGGGACGTGAAATCTTGGATCTGCTTTTCCTTTTCCCTACAACAACTTAATCCTATAACTGAAAAATCAGAAGATAAATAAAAGCTTTGGAAATGAACTATTGTAAAGTCTGGAAAATATCCAAGCTGTACATATTAAAGCTGTATATATCTTTATATGTTTTATAATAAATCATCATCCTTAACAAGCTGGCTACCATAGAAAATGTCCAAATGATGAGTAGTATAAATCTCAGCACACTAAATGAGATTACTTGCTTCACTGATTCTCTCTTGTGAAAATTAGGGAAGACACCAGAATGCTACCAACTCTACCAGAAAGCATGGTCTTGTTGATATCTTGATTTTAGAATTTAGCCTTCAAAACTATGAGACAATAAGTGCTTATTGTCTAAGCCAACCCATTGCGTGGTAGTTGTCATAGCAGCTCTGGTAAACGAAGGCTTCACATGTAACTCTTCTTCTTGGATCTGCTCTTCAAAGAAGAAATTGAAGGCACCCCTTCTCATACTTTTCTGTGGCTTCTGAATAGCAAAACAGTACAAAACAAAGATGAAGCAATTGCATCCTATAATTAGGGGGAAGAATGCTGTCCCATCTTCCTAGTATTTCCAGTACTCAGGATGATGACACAGGAGAAGTTTGGGTCCTTCAGGATCACTGCTTCCCACTGCTTACATCTCACTGGATGTGGTAAGTGGTAAGGCAGGCAGGAAGAAAGTCTCTTCCCAGTCTTGCAAAGATTGATCAAAGAAAACCAGATGCTGCAGAAAGAAACTACAACTTTGAGACATGTGCTTACCGCACCCCAAACTTCTGATAAGTATGGCTTCTTCGTGCTTTCTCTCTCTTGACATAGTTCAGTTCCAAGTGGTTGATCCCAGAGTTGCTTTTCAACAATTCCTGCTGGTTTACAATGACTCTCCAGGTTAGTTTGATGAGTCTTTTGCTTATGCTCTAATGAATTATGTTGATCATTTTGAAATTCTGGTTAGGATTTTTAATATGAATAAAAAGTCAGGGTTGGAATAGGCTGACATCATTCAGGGGAAACCACATATAACTATCAGGAGAGAAAACCCTACAAAATAGTACAGAGAAGGGAGAGAGACAAAATGTCTCATACATGGGGCAATGGCTCAAAATTCTTTGGCAGAACAGCCATATCTTTATTATTGACCATAATGAACAGGGCTTTAGGGAGACCTCCAGAAGCATCACACTAGGATGACATCCTCTATATGTTCTTCCCCTTCCTTTAGGGATATTATAAATCCTGTGATTCATCCATGGGAAAGTGACAGAAAATGAAGCCCAACCACAACTAGCATGAGTATCTTATGCATTGTGAAGCCACATTGGGTATCTGTGTAACTGGATAATCTTTAAGTATTTACTCTGAACACTTTCCCCTCGCTAATACAGCTTTCACCTACCAATGCAGCTGCACAGGTGCCTTCTCCTATAACCTGCTAGACTGAATGTTACAAGCATTTATGGAGAAAAACAAAATAACCCTTTTCTATTATTTATTAGAAGGAGTTTGCTCCAATTTCATATCACCCTGTACAGTTTCAAGACCGTTCACCCCCACAACTTCCTCAGCTTTTTTCTCCACCAGGAGCCTCTGCCTGTTCAATGCCCACCCTTCCCTTTTTTTTTTTTTTAACTTTCCCTTCCCAAGTCAGATGCACATAGACCTGGGTTTGAATTCTGTTTTTTTGTTTGCCATCTACTTAGTTACTTCTTTTTGTTCATTTTCTTGCTTCTGAACTAGAGAAAATCTTATCAGTCTCAAGCGTTGATGCATTAAATGGCAGTTTATGTAGGGCAGCAGGTAGCAGCTGGCACAAATTGGGCTCACAATGAATTGTCTCTAATCTCCTCTTCTTCACTGTCTTGTTTCTTTCCAAAACTGTTGGGACAGAACAGGTGTGAAGCATTGGCCTGCCCGTGTGGATCCCACTAGCTCTGATTTCTGCCTCAAGGACGTGTCTGTCTTCTTAGGACATTCTCAGTTCCCTTCTCATCCAATCTCGGTGATGATATTCTCATCAGATTTTACATGAGAAGTATAGACTTATTTTTATGTGCAAAGAGGGTACCCTTTCCTCTTGGCTTTTAAGATGCTCATATTTTAAGACTCCTTGACTTCACTTCATAGTGTTATTTGCACACAAAGTATTACACTAAGCATGCCCATTCCACAAAACCTTATTCCCTATGTTTCTGCAGGGCCTCCCTCCTTGTTCTTTTTTTTTTATTTTTTTTACATGGGCAGGCACCGGGAATCGAACCCGGGTCCTCGGGCATGGCAGGCAAGCATTCTTGCCTGCTGAGCCACCGTGGCCCGCCCTCCCTCCTTGTTCTTGAATTTCGTAAAAAAGAGGTAAATCTCCCTGACCATGGGTTTAAACGTACACAGTCACTAGCACATATAATCATGGTGAACTAAAATGTTAACTCTTCATTACCCCCGTTCTCTTTTACTAGTTTGTTTTTCTCCATAGTGCTTATCGTATTTGACACACAGCTTACTTGCTTATTCATAGTCAGACTTCCCACCTCCAGAATGACTTCTTCATAAGGGAAGGGATTTTTTTTTTCTGGTTTCTTCTCTAGCATATTATTAGTACTTAGAATAGCACCTAGTGCACAGTGGGCACCAGTAAATGTTTGTTGGAAGTATGAGCAAATGAACCCTGCCGCCCCCAATTCCTTTATATTTTCAGCTGTCATCAAACATAAACCCCATCTCTAGCCCTGGCCTTGCACCAAAGCTGCCTTAAGGTTCAAACAGCTTGACCCATTTCCCACTGCCCCACTCTAGAACCCCACTGTATTTCTCTCAGGTTCATACTCTTTTCCTTTTTAATTCTTATAAATGCATGTACATAGCTCATATTTCATAGGCCAAAGACATATATGAAAAATAATAGTCCCCTGCCTCACCTCTGCTTCACCCCTTTTCACTCTCCATTCTCCCAAGGCAAGTTTTTGTATATTTTATATTCTGCTATTTGCTTTCAAATTTTCAATAATATATTTACACTGGTGCCAGTAAGTCCAGCTTCCTCTCCATAACAAGGGAAGTTCAGAAATGAGAGAGAATTTCAGGAACTTTTACGGCAATTTGACATGGCCACACTATCTCAGATCATTTTCTTGAAGTTCATTGTGTTTTATAAACATATTGGTCCATGGTTAGTTGAAAATTAAAAAAAAAAAACCAATAATTGGTTCTTCTTTGAAGAAAGTTCTAGAAGCACTGCTCTTGGCTGCTGCACAGTTTTTCTGGGATCTCCCTTCACCATTATCCTGGGAATCCCCTTCACTTCTCATTTTATATTGGATTCCCAGTTCCTGGATACCATGTCTTTCTTAGTTTATACTCTTTTGGGGAAGGAGTGTAATAGTCCTGAGTAGCTTCCAGACAGAAGGATCAGAAGCAAGGGAGATAAACTGTTTTTTAGACATTGCTGCTCTGGTATCTCAGTTTAAACTCACAAACAAGTGATAATTAAGCTGGTTGGGAATTTTATTTTCAAAATCATTTTCACTGAGATGTGGAGGCATAATGCTATCATCTTGTAGCATCCAGTATCCTAATAAAAAGTTAGGTGTCATTCCTATTTCCAAAACTTAGTTTGGGACCTAATTGTTCCTCAATGGGGACATTTAAGGATTTTTCTTGATCCCCAGTGTTCTCAAATTTCATGATTCACTCGACTCCTCCAATCTGGAGACTTGTGGTTTTCAGTTCTAAGTAATTTTCTCTTATTATTTTATTGGTAATCTTCTCTCCAATGGTTTTAATTCTTTATTTCCCCTGAAATTCCTTTTAGTTAAATATCAAAGGTATTGAATCAATGCTTTAAATTTTATACCTTTTTTCCTCCCATTGTCTGCCTGCTTATCTTGTTCTCCATTCTGACTGCAGGTGGGAGCTGGGGCTTCTTATACACACTTTCAACCAATTGCCTTATTTCCTACCCCTTCCTTGGCTTCCAGCTTATATGATATCTTGTGATTCCAGTTCTCCATTCCCAAGTCTAAGCAGATTTTGGAAGCTGAATTGCTTATTTTATAACAATGCTTCTATCTTGAAAGTACGTTTTAGTTTTTTGCACTTTGCTGCGTCAGTTTCTACTCCTTTACTTGCTTTACATTTTGTAGTTTGAGGTCACATCTGCTTTTACTGATACTGGGAATTCTATTTTTATATTATCTTTAAACCACAAATTCCTTTTCTTTAGTTCATTTGAATCCAAATCAATGCACATCTCCTTGTAGCTTTCTTGATGGACTCACATTTTCTCAACACTTCCACAATTTATAGGTACTTTATCTATCTACACACATACATACATATATGTATATATCTGCAAATATGCTTTTATGTTAATAATAATAAAGCACATGTTCTTAATCTGCATTCCTGTGGATGTGAATTTATTTGAAGATGTTATTTTAGGGAAAGTGTAGCCAACTGAATCAGAGTGGTTGTAATCTATATAAGTGGGGGAATCTTTAATAAGAAGAAACCAGAAACCAGAGTCAGATAAAGCTACAGGGAGAAGTTAGTAGAAGTTAGTGGAAATTGGAAGAGCAGAAACAAAGAGTGAGAGCTCACTATGTGACTTGATGAAGAGATGTGAGCCAAGGAACCTGAAGGATTGCGACAAACCAGCACCAGAACGCTACAGCCTCCAGGGAGGTAGCAGGCCCTGCCAACACCTGGATTCTGGGTTTAGAGCCTTCAAAACCATAAGATGTCAAATGATTGTTGTTTAAGCCAACCCAACCACATGATATTTTTCATAGCAGCCTGGCAAACTGACACATATGTTAAACAATTTTATAGTATTCTGCATTTGTTTGCCTATAATCTGATTTATTTTTAAGCTACTTACATGTAGAAACAAACCAAGCTACACCAAACAAACAAACCAAAACCTAGCCAAACTTGTTTGCATACAAGGCCTATATTGTTCTTATCTGAAAGTGAATGATGCTAGTAAAATAATGGGAAAGTGATTTTTTAAATCTCTCATCTCATCTGTATAACTGGATTTCTTCTTTGTACACCTTCTTTTTCCTAGTGGAAATACTTCCTTATTTGACAAATCACGCTAAATTTCATATTCATAGATATTCTGTAAAAGGGTATAAGAATGAATCTGGAAGAACAATGAAAAAATACTTTCTGGAAAATGCACAGCTTTTGAGAAAAAGGAGGTCGCCATGAGTTTACACAACTAAGAAGGATGTGCCACTGTCCTTCTCTTAAAACTTGTTAGAGCCCATCTGTTGAATGAACATCTCTTCTGCATAAAGGCATTTAGGAGGTATTTAGCCCTTTGAAGTCATTATGAAGCCCACTAATGAAAGACTGATTTAATGATGGAATGTTTCCATCATGGACTAGTAGTATCAAGTACCAGCTTCTTATAATGATCAATGTCCAAGAGATAAATAGCTGGGAGTACAGTAGCATTGTTCCTCAGTTTGAGCAGAAGATTCTTGGTTCATTACTCACTTGGCAAAGACCAGTTGAGCAGAAATCCAATTTCAGGGCCATTTCTTATTTGGAGTTCTTTTTTTCTTCACCTGTACTGAACTGAACACTTCTGCCTCTGGACTTCTATATACCCATCCATATTTCACTGGACTTACTAATTTATTAATCTTTCTCCCCTACTATACTGCAAGCCCCTTGAGAGAAAGGATAATATTTTCTGATTCTTTTACTCCTAGACCAAGAACAAAATGATCACCTAATAAATTTTTATTGCACAGATTAGGATGAAATGTTCCCCAAAACTATATAACATTTATTTACAAGATTACTCCTTTCTTCAGAAGGGAAAGTAATAAATTAAAGGCTATAACCGAAATGATCCTATTGGAGGTTGGAGCACTTAGGCCTGCTATATTTGAATCACTAATTTGCAAAATTCCTCACAGTAATTTACAAGAACAGCCTTTGACTTCTCAAGTGCATAATAGCTACTGTGGTTGAAGATTTTTCCATCTTCCCATAAGAAGTCTATTTTCTTTGCTGATAAAATCATTAGGTTCCTAATTGGCTGGTAGCAGTGGCTGTATGAAATGAAACTATGAGCTTAACAGGAATGAAAACTGAACACATGTAGTATTCATGTATCTTAGAATACTCAGAAATGATGAGTCAAGTCTTAAATATGTGGCTTAGATTTCGAATCACTTTTCTCCTTTTGGCTATGCTTTCTGTGAGGCATGGATTCAAAGAAAAGCTCACAAAGTCATTTTTAGTAATATTTGCTCAGCCCAAGAATGATTTCACAAATATATTTTAGGAGACATTTGACATATACCAAAGCCAAATTTTGATCCTACTGCTAAAATAATTTGGCCAGTACTGCTTCACACAGATGCACAAACTAGTTGATATTCTGGAGAGGCTGGCCCTTCTGGGTTTCAGGACTTACCAGGCCTAGGAACCCACCTGGAGATTGTAGGTTTCAGGAAATTAATCATTGTGCATGGAACCTTTGTAGAATCTCAGATAAAGTCCGTGATATTCTTCAGGGTTGACAGGAATGGTTTTGGTTGGGGTTTGGTGAACAATGATAAGTACTGATGTCTAACTGAAGCTTGCATGAGAGCAGCCTCAGAGTAGCCTCTCTATTTGAACTCTCTCAGCCACTGAGACCTTGTTACAATTCTTTAACCCTTTCAGTCAGGAAGGCATTGTCTATTCCATGGTGCCAGGGCCAGGCTCATCCCTGAGAGTCATATCACATTTCTGGGGAGACTTTCACCCCTGAAATGGCATGTCTCGTATAGTGGAGAGGGTGATGATTTCATTCATGGGCTTAGAGAGAGAGAGAGAGAGAGGCCCCCTCTGAGCAACAAAAGTGATCCTCTTGCAGCAACTCTTATGCATGACTATAGGTAGGCTAAGCTTCTCCACAAAATAAAAAACCTCACAAGAGCAAGCCTCAATATCAAGAGCTTGGGCTATTGACTTGGGAGTCCCTAATGTTTGAGGCAGTATCGGGGATTTCTCTGGTGGTAAAGTTTAGTAGCTCCCATCCCTCAAGGGACTTTTGCCAATACTTTTTAATTATCTGCTCAACATACTCTGGGATGTATCCAGACATTACATTAAGCTATACATGATTACAAGCCCTCATTCTTATTCTGGGCTCCTTGTGTTTGGTTTGTTTAAATGATTCGTTCAGACAAGACAAGTTGAGTGAGATTATATGCTACAGAAAATTTAGGTTCTGGACAAAATGAACTTCTTTCCTTTGTTCTCATAGAGTAGGCATATTCTAAAATATGGACAATGTCTTCCTTACCCCTACATTCTGATTTATCTTAGTTCCAACCTGATCGGTCTTGTTCTTATCTCCAATTGAAGCCTGATCTCTTTCTCAATCTCAACAGTTGTTGTATGTGGCAATGCTGACCTTCAGCAATGCAGCACTCCTACTCTGAGTCTTAGGTCTCACACAAACCCAAAGTTCCATGGAAATACCAGATTATACACATATAGCACAGTCTCATAATATAGAAATATTGCTCTGGACTAAATGTGGCTGCTCTAAGAGCTTGCTATCTAGGTACCAACTTTCTTATAAAATTTTCAAAATGAGCACACATTTACTTTCTTTTTTTCCTGGCTTATTTTGCATCACATAATGTCTCACAGGTTCATTGACAAGATTGCGTGTCTCACAACTTCATTCCTTTCTGTGCAGCACAACGTTCAATCATATGTATACGTCATTGTTCAATCATATGTATACTAATTCTCAGTGTAGCCTTCAGCCACCTCCATCCATTGGGTGTGATGTATACTGCCCAAAGTTAAAAGACCCTCAACAGGAGTTCTGGGAGATGGTGGTATAGGATAGGTCGAGTTCACCCCTGCTCCAAGGAACAGCTAGAGAAAGGATAGGAAGGTGACTGGGACTGGAACTTGGGTATAAATGACCTGGGAGGGTCTTCTACACCACATAGGGAGGCCTTGGTTGCAAAAGCTGAAGAATTGAGACACAGAGAACGGGAGACCCTCCAGCTAGTGCAAACAGCCTAATGTGCTCCTTTCTAAACAGAAGACCAGAGCCCTCAGGAATGCAGAGACAGGGAGATGGGGACTAGGAAGTAAGCCAAGCCATGTTCCTTGAATATACAACCCTCCACACGCTGCTCCCCCCTCCCCCCCATGACCTACCACTCTCATTCATCCTCCCACTGCCCACCAAGTGCCACCCCCCAACACATTCCTGCCTCAAGAGTGTATGCCTGCCCCAGCCCAACCCACTTCTCCCAAGAAAGCACACAGTCTCATCCCACCCCTCCCAAGACCCAAGCACATACACACCCCGTCCACCTCCCAGCCCCCTCCAGGCAGTCAAAGATATCCAGGCTGTAGGTGCTCACCTTCATTCCCAAGCCACACCTGCCCCCAGCCTATACAGTCATGCAACCCTCCCCTGCCTCCCCCACCTGCACATTAGTGCAAGACCCTCCCAAATACAGGTACACACCCCTGCCACGCACCCTAGCTCTGGCATGTGCTGACCAGCACATCTGGGCCACACCTTCTCCCAGCTCACACATATGCAACCCTGGTTTACTGCCCCTAAGCTCTGCAGCCTGTTCCCTAGACTTGTGCTAACCAGAGCCCCAGCCCACAGACCCATGCACACTCAAAGTCACACTCTCCCTGCCTGGTGCCCATGCATCAGTGCACTAACCTCTTGACCCCTGCATCCTAATCCCTGACCCACACACATGCACAACTTTGCCTCATCCCCCCACCCTGGCACAAGCACCCTGCTCTCACACCTGGCAGGTGCTCACATGCACATCTGTGTTACATAGCACCCTCCCCCCCGCATATTTGTACCACCCTGCCTCAACACCCCTGCACCTGTGCACCTGCCCCAGGGCCCCACCCACCAGACATCACCCACCCCTCCTGACCCTGTGACCTGTGCCCAATCCCTACACACATCAACAAGGCCCCCAAATTCACCTAACTGGAACAAAATAGTCTTTTCAATAAATGGGCATACATTATTTCAAACCAGCACAGAGATGAAGAAAGAGAATGCCCCTGGGCATTCATGGAGCCTGGAGAGAAAGCTAGCCAACATTACCATGTTCACCATGTGCCTTTCCAGTTGAGAGAGAAACCCTGAATTTCATCGGCCCTTCTTGACACTTCTGATAAAAACTTAGACAGAAATGAGGCTTGTGTTATATAGACTGGAAGGAAGATGAGCCTTGTTTTAAAATGGCAGATAATCTGGCAAAATTCACTAGTGGCTTTGGCTGGAAGGCAGACTTTACAAGCCATGAACTTGGATATTTAGCAGAAGAGATCTCCAAATTAAATGTCGAAAGTGCAGCCTGGTTTCTTCTTGCAGCTTATGGTGAAATGCGATAGGAAAGAGATAGCTGAGAACTGAACTCTTGGATACAAAGAAACCAGAAATTGATGTTCTGGAAAATTCTGGACCTCCAGGAAAGGAGACCCACAGAATAGTGCCCCACATGAGGACTTGGCCAACTGTGGAACCAGTCGGCCATTTCAGAGAAAGCCAGGATCAGACATGGAGCTATCCAGGAAGGATTTGTGGAAACTACTTATGTCTGATGGGCATGATCCAAGGCTACTGCATAGAAAGCCAAAGAGAGTGCTGTGGAACCTGTATAAACAGGGTAGAATGTGCTGGTTTGAAATAATGTATGCCCCCTAGAAAAGCCATGTTTTAATCTAAATCCCATTTCATAAAGGCAGAATAATCCCTATTCAATACTGTATGCTTGTAACTGTAATCAGATCATCTCCCTGAAGATGTGATTTAATCAAGAGTGGTTGTTAAACTGGATTAGGTGACGACATATCTCCAGCCATTTGGGTGGGTCTTGATAAGTTTCTGAAGTCCTATAAAAGAGGAAACATTTTGGAAAATGGGAGATTCAGAGAGAGCAGAGAATGCTGCAGCACCATGAAGCAGAGTGTCCATCAGCCAACTCTTTGGAGATGAAGAGGGAAGATGCCTCCCAGGGAGTGTCATGAAACAGGAAACCAGGAGAGAAAGCTAGCTGATGATGCTGTGTTTGCCATGTATCCTTCCAGCTGAGAGAGAAGCTCTGACTGTGCTCACCATGTGCCTTCTCACTTGAGAGAGAAACCCTGAACTTCATCAGCCTTCTTGAACCAAGGTATCTTTCCCTGGATGCCTTAGATTGGACATTTCTATAGACTTGTTTTAATTCGGACATTTTCTCAGCCTTAGAACTTTAAACTTGCAACTTATTAAATTCCCCTTTTTAAAAGCTATTGTTTCTGGTATATTGCACTCCAGCAGCTAGCAAACTAGAGCAATCTCCAAAAGTTGCTGGCTGGCGGACTCTGTGATTCTGTTGTCATTCTGAAGCTCTTATCATTCTCTGCTCTCTCCAAATCTCAAAACTGTTCCAAAATGCTTCCTCTTTTAAAGGATTACAGTAAAGTAATCAAGACTAACCTGAAATGGGTGGAGTCACATCTCCCTCTAATGAAAAGTTCATATCCACAAATGGCTGAGTCATATCTCCATGGAGATAACCTAATCAACTTTCCAACCTACATTATTGAATGGGGATTTAAAAGAAAAGGCTGACCCTGCAAGATTGATTAGATTAAAACAGGCTTTTCTAGGGTACATAAATCCTTTCAAACTGGTGCAACCCCCATCATCCATCTATCCTTTATCCTTATTTTTGTCCTCATGTGTCTACATCCTGAACAAAAGGAGCAGCAAATTCAAGGCTTGTACAATCACATGGTCACACTAAAAAAGCTATGTAGTTTTACAATCATCTCCAAGAATCAAGGCCACTGGAATACAGTTTATCAGCTCCAGGTACTTTTCTGTAACCACTCCAATACAGTATACACCAAAAAGAGATATCAAAATAATACATAAAGAATAACCTCCATGATAGCACCTTAACTCTGCCTGAAATCTTCCACCCACTGAAACTTTGCTTTGTCTCCTTTCTGTCTTCCCTGCCTCAGTCAAGAAGGTCCTCCCATTCCTATGATGCCAGGTCCTGGCCTATCTCTGGAGTCCTGTCCCACATTGCCAGGGAAATCCATACCCCCAAGAGTCATGTCCCACACAGCATGGAGGGCAGCAAGCCCACAGGCCAAGCCAGCCTAGAGAGAAAGGCCACATCCAACCAATAAAAGAGGTTCCCTAGGCACAACTACATGTAGGATTAGCCCCTTCTTTTCAGGAACAAATTTCATAGGTGCAAACCCCTAGATTGACTATGGATGATATCATCCTTTACCCAGTCTTCTGATATACCTTTCAGTTTCATTCATATTGCTCCACTATGTCTGATAATTGTTTCAAGTTTTTAAACAGTTCTAAATGGGGTACTGCTGACTTTCATAGCTTCAGAGCTCTAACTCTGAGTCTCAGGTGTCACATACGTCCCGAAAGATTCTGGGAAAGACCATGTTATATACAAACAGCTACATATCTGAGAATCTAGAATGAACAATTGCACCTTCTGAATATATATGACTGCTGTAAGAGCTTACAATCTAGAACACCTTACAATATGCCCCAACCTGATATTCCATGCTCTCAACTTTAGTTCGACAAATTTTTGTATTATAGTTAGTCCATATGATTGAGGCATGATAATATTTTTTGTTCCTGACATTTCATTCAACATACAGCTCTTAAAGTTCATTCATCTAGTTGCATGCCTCACAATGTCATTTCTTCTTGCAGCTATTCAGTAGCCCATGGTATGTATATATCATATTCCCCCTTCAATTCCTCAGTCGTTGTACCCTTAGACCATCACCATTCATTGTGGATCATGAACCCTGCTGCCAGAGACACTAGTGTGCAAATTTCCATTTGTGTCCCCACACTAAGTTCCTCCAGATATATACTGAGCGATGGGTTTCGGGATCTTATGGCAAACCCACACCTAGCCCTCTGTGGAACCACCACACTGCCCTCCAAAGGGTTGCTCCTTTCATTTCCCTACTGACAGTGAATAGGTCCATCTCATTTTCCACATTTTCTTTAGCACTTGTTTCTCTCTGTTCTTTTAAAAATAGTTTTATTCACACATCATACAATCTAGCCTAAGTGTATAGACATGTCTTCATCACCATACTCTATCTGAAGACATTTCCTTTTCTTTCACAAGTAATCCGTACCCCTTTCCCAATCCTCCTGCCTGTTGACATTTAGTTTTGGCATAATACCTTTGTTAAATTCAGTGGAAGCATATTACAATGTTGCTGTTGACTATAGACCCTAGCTTGCATTGATTGTGCTTTTTCCTATATACCATCTATTTTCAACACCCTACAATACTAACATTCCTTTGTTCTTCCTTGTTCACAAACATATTTTAAATTTGTACATTTAATCACCATCATTGTACACTCTAGGCATTCCTAAATTATACCACCTCAGTCTTTGTCTATCTTTCCTTCCAGTTTCATATGTGCCCCAGACTTTCTCTCTCTATCATAATCACATTCAGCATACTTATATTATTGTGCTCTAGTCAGATGGTATTGTGCTATTCATTTCTGAAATTTTACAATCAGTCCTGTTGCATAATCTGCATTCCTTCAGCACCAATTACCCCAACTCTACCCTATTTCTATCTCCTGATAAACCGTATTCTTAACTGAAATTCTCCAAGGTCATTCATTAATGTTAGTTCATGTCAGTAAGACCATGCAGTATTTGTCCTTTTGTTTCTGGCTAATTTTACTCAACATAATGTCTTCAAGATCCACCCATGTAGTTACATGCTTCATGGCTTTATTCTGTCTTGCAGATGTGTAATATCCCATTGTAGGTATATGTCACATCTTGTTTAGCCACTCTTCTGTTGAAGGACATTTGAGCTGTTTCCATCTCTTGGCAATTGTAAATAATGCTGCTATAAACATCAGTGTGAAAATGTCCATTTGTGTCCTTGCCTCCGGTTCCTCTGAATATAAACCTACTAACGGGATTGATGGATCATATGGCAAGTCTATACTTAACTTCCTAAGGAATCACCAAACTGCCTTCCAGAATGGTTGTACCATTTTATATTCATGAACAATGGTTAAGTGTGCCTCTTTCTCTACATCCTCCCCAGTACTTGTCATTTTCTGTTCTTTTTTTTAATAATAGCCATTCTAGTGGGGTTTTCCTCATATTTTTATTGATAAAACAACATACAAGTACAAACATTCTTAACATGCAAACATTCCATACATGGTGTACAATCAATGACTCACAATATCATCACATAGTTGTGTATTCATCACCATGACTATTTTTTAGAATATTTACATCACTCCAGAAAAAGAAATAAAAATTAAAAATAAAAAACACATACATATCATGCCCCTTGTCCCTCCTTCTTATCTACCTCTTTGTGGTTTTGATTTGCATTTCCCTACAGCCAGATAAGTTGAGCATATTTTTATGTGCCTTTTAGCTATTTGTATTTTTTCTTCTCAAAAGTATTTATTCTTGTCTTTTGACCATTTTTTAATTGAATTGACTTTTTAGTGTTGAATTATAGAATATCTTTATATATTCTAGATATTAAGCTCTTATCTGATATGCGCTTTCCAAATACTGTCTCCCATTGTGTAGGCTGCCTTTTTACTTTCTTGACAAAGCTCTTTGATTCACAAAAGTGCCCAACTTTGAAGAGATACCATTTATCTAATTCTTTTTTCACTGTTCATGCTTTGGGGTATAAGGTCTAGCACCTCCTATCACAAGATTTATAAGGTATTTCCCTACATTTTCCATTTTAAGTTTTATGGTCTTAGCACTAATGTTTAGGTCTATGATCCACCTTGGGTTAAGTGTCCATTGTTTTTTTTTCATCTCTTCTATTGTGCCTTTCATTGCCATAACTTCTGCACTTTGTTTTTTCAAACTTTTGAGTGCTTCTTTATGTTCACCCAATGTCTTCTTTATATCCTCCTTCAATTTGTTGATTTTATTTTTGATGAGATTTTGCATGTCTGTTCAAACAACCTGAATTAGTTGTTTCAACTCCTCTTTCTCATTTGAAGTGTTGGTTTGTTCTTTTGACAGGGCCATATCTTTGATTTTCCTAGTATGACTCATTATCTTTTGCTGGTGTCTAGGCATTTGATTTCCTTAAGTCATTTATTCTGGAGGTTGTGTTCACTCTTTTACCTAGGGTTTTCTTGTTGTATGGCTTTGTTCTGTACCTGTTCTCTGGCATTTCATTCAGCTTGTCTAGACTTCTAGCATAGGTTCTGTTTAAATGATCAGAATTTTTCAGTTGTTGTTTTTCTTTCTTGCCCTACCTATTTGGGGCTATTTATTTATTTATTTATTTTTGAGGGGGGTCTCCTCAGACATGATCAAACCCCTTTCAGATATTCCCAGACAAGAAAGGCCCATGTCTCAGGAGAGAGAGTAGCCGATATCAAGTTTCCTTGAGGGTGAGACATAGCAGGTTGTAACACTTTCCTATGAAGCTTCTAGTCACTGTGCTTTTCCTACCCCACCCAGTATGTTGCACATGTCTGCCCACAGCTTCCCACCAGTGTAAAGTGATGTGGTGCCTTTAATTTCAGCAGCATCTCCCTGCCAATAGTTGAGAAGGAGGCTGAGGTAGTAGGCTGGCTTTGGTTTTTTCTATTTTCTAGCCCCTAGGGCCAGAATTCTCTGGAGGAGGGTCTCCACTTGAGCTGGGCCCTGCTCTGCTTTTCTTAGGGAAGATACACCTTTTAGGGAATTGTCCCTATCCACCTATTTTCTTTGTCTTTCAGACATGCCTTAATTCTACCCTCAATTGCAACAGCGCTGGAGTCTGAGAGTGCTGACAGTTCTGTCTAATGATCTGTTAAGAAGTTAATAATAAGAAAAGCTTTTTCAGAGCCAGACCCCACTCCCTGGGCTTGCCAATCAAGAGCTGGGATTGATACATGGCTGTATGTATCCCTAGGCTCTATGTGCCCCCTTTTCTTGGACTCCAGCCATTTTCTAAAATTTTGTGCTGCCCAGCTTATAAAGCCTGGGTTTTTTTGTTTGTTTGCTTTTTTTAATTTTGTTTTTTTTATCTGCCCCATCCCCTCTCTCCAGGTGCAAAAACTCCTGGTTCCTTTACTGCCTACTCCTGTTTTATCTGTGTTCAGGGTCTGTTTTCAGTAGTGAGAATTTGTTAATTAATTTCTCAATTGGAGCTTTGTTGAACTAACTCCTTGTCACTAGTAAAGTCCATTTTCTTTTCCCTCAGGGAAGCAGCCTGCCATCCCATGGAGGAGAGGTGCCAACCTCCATGTCTTGAGAGACTTACAATTCTGTGTGGGATCTCAGCTGGTCCATCCATTCCAAACTGGTGTATGATGTTTATCTGGTCACTGAGGTCCCCCCATCAGTTGTTCCATACAGTTCCTAGTTATTTAACAGGTATTCTGGTGAATGAACTAAATTCTACACCTCACTATGCCACCATCTTCTTCTACTTCTCCTGGGAGACTTTTAAAACTCTCAATGCTCAGGCCACATTCTGTAGCAGTTAAATAAGAATGGGAGCCACATATCAATATTGTTTTAAAGATCCCCAGTAGATGACAGCATGCAGAAGGTTTGGAAGCCTATAGCTTAGAAATGCATATTGTTGAGAAGAATGGTGAGGCTGAGCTCACCAGGAGAAGTCACCATGATCAGTTATGTCTGCCTTGATCACAAGAAGGAAAATTTCAACAATAGGCCACATATCTGCTGTTCCTGAATGAGAGAAGCTGAAGGTATTTAAAAAAAAGATCAGTGCCCACTTTAAGCAGTCATAGAAGCATAACACTTCCCCCTATATTGTCTCTCTTAATTAGGCAGTGCTTAACAACATCAACAGAATTGGAAAAGGAAACTTTAGAAAGAAAATGTACTTTGCTAAGGAAGTAATGATTCTACCTGAATGTTGCTTACCCTCAACTCCACCACCTTGCCCAGCAAGTCATAGAGAGATGCTCTTTTAAAGGTTATTTCAGAGGCAAGCTGTCTGGCTGCTTTCAGATCTGCAAACTGGAAGAAAAGCATCAAAAAACAGGAAACTGAAGGTGGGCCAAGATGGCGGCTTAGCAATGTGCGCGATTTAGTTCACCCTCCAGAACAGCTACTAAATAACCAGAAACAGTACAGAATAGCTCCTGGGGCCACGTCAGTGACTGGACACACAGCGTACCCCAGTCTGGACCAGCTGGATCAGCTGCGAGCCCCCCAAGAACCATGAGTTCCCCAAGCCATGGTGGCCAGTGCCCCTCCCCCACAGGTTGCTTCCCAGAGGGGAAAGGAAAGAGACTTTACCAGCAGCAGGGGCTGAGTCCAACCAAACACCAATTGTGGAATTAATTAACAAATTCTGACAACTGAAAATAAGCCCCCAGCTCAGGTGAACTTGGTCAAGGTGGTCATTCATTTTTGCCCTGGCACCAAGGGGGCAGGGCTGATGGAAAAAGTAAAAAAAAAAAAAA
>PVIY010013648.1:0-58623 GCA_004026745.1 Myrmecophaga tridactyla
TATTATTATTATTGTATTTCATCTGTCTTAATTTCTTGGCTGCTAAAACAAGTACCATACAATGGATTGGCTTAGACAATGGGAATTTATTGGCTCATGGTTTTGAGGCTAGGAGAAGTCCAAAACTAAGGCATTGGCAAAGTGATGCTTTTTCCCTGAAGACAGTGGCATTCTGGGGCCAGCAGCTAATGGTTGCAGCCACATGGCTACTTATTTATTGCTGACCTTCGCTTTTCTGTCACATAGCAGCACACATGGAGCTGTCTTCTCCATTATCCTCTGGGTTCTCTTGACTTCTGGCTTCTTCTGTGGCTTTTTGTTTTCTGTGTCCAATTTCTTTTACTTATAAGAACTTCAGCCATAATGGATCAATGCTCACCCTCCTTCACTTCGGGCACACCTTAACCAACAGCATCTTCAAAGGTCTTGTTCACAAATGGGCTCACACCCACAGAACCAGGTTTTGAATGTGCCTTTTATGGGAGACATGATTCAATTCCCAATATCAGCCTTTTCAAATTTTATTTTGTGTGTTTTTTACAATATGCATCATATGTCAGTATTCAGTACATGAATATTATTTATAAATTCATAAGCATGAATATTATTTATAAATTTCAAAGCATATGTATATTTGGATGTATGCTAAAAATAAGTAATGCTAGTGGGAGGTTGCAATAAAAACTTCGGGAGAACATTATTCCAAACCAAACTTTTTGCTTAGTCCCATCTTCAATACAAAACTTCATTTACTTCATGTGGTCATGTTACTTTTTAAATGCAATATTAGCTCCAGTTCAGTTAAGTCAAAAACTATTTATTTCACAGATTCTTTTCCTGTCATTCTTTGGTATTTTTCAGAGATTCATGAAGGCCTTTGGGCCATTTGGTGTTTTGGAATAGTGGAAGGTATACAGACCTTAAGCCAGACAAACCTAGTTTCGACTATTAGCCCTGTATCTTACTAACCCCATGTGACCTCAGCAAGTACTTAATTTCTCAGATCCTCAGTTTGCTCATTTGTAAAATGGACATAATATTATTTATATATATTTATATACTATATACATGGTATTATAAAATGGACGTATCAAATAATATTATTTACCTTGCAAATAGTTGTAAAGTTTAGCATATTTTTTTTTTAATTTTTTTTTTTTAACATGGGCAGGCACCGGGAATCGAACCTGGGTCCTCGGGTATGGCAGGCAAGCGTTCTTACCTGCTGAGCCACCGTGGCCCGCCCAAGTTTAGCATATTATATGGAAAGAGCTTAGCATTAGATATATATACAGTAGATACTTTTAACATGGTAGCAAATGGAAATAGTAGTAGTAGTACTTATTTGCTATAGAAGACACCTGTGGCTCAATAGTCATCTCCCCTCTAAAATTGGGTCACATACACCTTTGGCACAGTTTGGCCTATGTTATTTTTAATTCAACCTGGAAACTTTTTGAGCATGAGGGGTGTTTTCCTGTACCATGTAGGGCTGCTGCATACAGCCGTGGGGTTGAAGTATGCCATTTGTGTGAACTGTGATGGGAATGCACCTCTCGGTCTGGTGGAGAGCAGCAGCCCTTGTAATATGCTGGTACAAACACAGCGGCCCAAACATTAGACAGCCTCAACAGGACCAAAAGAGATGCATGCACTGCCCACACCTGCATTGGTCGGTGCATTGAATGCCTGTCTACTTGTTGGATGCTTTTCACAGATCTGTACTCCCGACTTGGTAGTATTCCTGGCTTGTGCCAATCAGAGGCTCAAAGAAAGATTACTGAAGCGGGCAGAGCAGCAGGGACGTCCTGATGACAATGTGAAAGCGACCCAAAGGAGACTGATGAACTTCAAGCAGAACGCTGCTCCGTTGGTTAAATACTTCCAAGAAAAGGGGCTCATCATGACAGTAAGTTACTCTTTTACACGTCCAAAGGGGAATGATGTTTTAGGTTTCTGTTTAACCAATGCTGCCATTTAGAAATCCTCTTTATTTTGAAAAAATTGACTTTATTTTTGTGCACACCAATGATCATTTTGCCTCGATTTGCCTTTATTGAGCCATAATGATGAAACACTTTAGTTTTGGTTTAATCAGTTTTGGGAAAACGATTAATGTTATCCTTGGCTAGAATCTCATATGCCCCCCCCAACCCCATAAAAAATATTTTGAAATAATTATTTGGGTAATTTTTTAAGTAATATTTGCCCAATTTCTCAACTTTTCTGTCTGTCTTTGGAAACCTATTTAAAAGGAGAGGCTTATAATCACATTGTTGACATGGTGTTATATTGGACTTCAGTTGCATATTAGCTTTTGTTTATCATAATGTACCACGTAAAGAAATGATATTTTCACTGGGTGAAAAAGTTACTTAAGGGTTTGATTTGTCATAGGAACTGATAGTGTTTAAAAATGGGAGGACTTAATCGGTCTGCTGCATTTGATACAGTGCAAATATAATGTTTCATAAATGTTTAGTTATTTTGTAGTTAATGACATTCAAAGTGCCAAAGAAGGATACAGCTGAATTATAGTTAATACAATTGTAAGAAATAAGTTAGAGGTGAGCATTCAACTGTGTTTTTGAGCCCCAAGCATGAGAGATGCAAGTGCTAAAACATAAAGGAGACAAAGACATCTTAGGAAAGCATTTTCCAAAAAAGGACACTAAGACAGGGATGATTCCCTGACAGCTGGGTGATGGCAGACCTTGGCAGAACCTTCCTCTCAATCCTTGGACCCTTTCCACTGGACCAGGCATTGTCGTCTGGAGGGGGTCACAAGCCCTGTTGAAAATCCGATGAAAGCGTGCATGCCCATCCCAATAAAATGTACATAACATGTTTTTCATAGATTTTAGGTAAATCATCTGAAGCCCACTATATTAGGGTTCTCTAGAGAAACAGGAGAGATTTGTAAATATGAGATTTATAAAGGTGTCTTACATAACCATGGGAATGGAAGAGTCCAAAATCTGCAGGGCAGGCTGTGAAGCTGGTGGCTCCAATGAAGGGTCTGGGCGACCCCACAGGAGAGGCTCCCTGGTTGAAGAAGCAGTGAAAGAGTCGCTCTTCTTCCTTAAAAGCCTTCAGCTGATTGGGTTGTGGGACACATGCCTCGGTTGAGCAGAGACGTAATCCGCCACAGATGCCATCAGCTGACTGATGATTTAATTCTCCACATTCCAGTCTATCAGCCAGCCATGAAGTATCCTTGCAGTGATGGTCAGGCCAGTTACTTGCCTGACCAGACAACTGGACATCATGATTTGGCCAAGTTGACACCAGAACCTAACAATCACATCCACCCATAGATTCCTCTGGCCCAACGATTCCTGAGTTTAAAATCTCTTCATTAGGCTCAGATGCCCTTAAATCTGAAAAAGACAGTCACAACACTTGAAGAATAATCTCTTTGCAGTCTCCTTAGCACTATAAGGAAATATTTATTATGCCTTGCTCTTTGAGTCAAAGTTGCCATGCCAGAGAGTTGTAAATCTGTTCTGAATATTGTTTACCATGTGAGGGTTCTTTTTTTTTTTTTTGGTCTAAAACAAGCTTTGAATAATAGAAAAGATTCAGGAAAATCAGGTTAGGAATTTCTGTGGCTATTTTTTTTGTTGGATTTATTTGTTTTTCTTGCAAATCAAAGCTGACTTCTGCATTATATCATGAAAAAAGAAATAAATTTACCCTACAAACCAAACTCCAATGGTAAGCTGCAGAGCCAGAGATTGAATTGATTTTTGCAAGACTTAAAGGTATTGCCAGAGTGTCTCTGTGATTACTCCCTGCTTGTCACGTTCGTCATCACAAGCAGAGCAGATTTCCTAAATGAATGCGGAAAGGAGACTTAATTTACTAATATTTTGCATGGAGGTGAAATGCCATCGTCTCTAATTGAGGGAGTCAATAATAATGTGGACATCAGTCTGCAACCCCACTCACCACTAGAACCAAATGAGCTTTAAGATAAAGGCCTCTAATTGGGAGAAGACTTGCCTTGGAAAGTCATCTTTTGGAAAATGATGAACACAAACACAGGCTGAGAGCTGGTGAATATAATTTGAAAAAAATAATCCGACAAAGGAGAAGTACTGCATCCTGAAAACATATACCCTGTTTCAGAACCTGCGTCAGCGCTCACTCTTGGAATGAAAATATAATAGAGAGAGAAAGTAGAGTGGAGGTTACCAGGTTTTAAAGATGAATAAAATAATAAAAATGGTCCTTATTAGCCCAAGTGTATTAGGATTTTAATAAAAATCTGAGGGTTAATAGAGCACACAGCAAATATTTCCTTTTCTCTGTAGTCTGTTTTTCTTTTGCTTTTAGCTGCCTCCTCCTAATTCATTCATTTATTCATTCAGTATTTATTGAGAGCTAATGGGTTCCAGATATTTTGCTAGATGCTAAATGTGCAAAGCTAAATAAACCAAGAGAAATGATCTTTATTTTATTCACTGATAAGTTTCAGACCCCTAGAATAGCATCAGCCTAGTACCTTAGTAAGCTCTCAATAAATAAGCAAAATTTATGTTCCATGGAGAAAGAGAAATTAAGCGAAGGAGACTGTCCACGGTGGCCTCACATACCTTGTCCTCTGCACTGGCGCTGGAGCTCCTGGCGTCGGATGGCACAGACTCATGCCCAGGGCAGGACTGATCATTTATCTCAGTGCTAGGCCCGTAAGGAACACAGGAATCTGAAACATCTCGACTGTAGTCTCAGCTCTGCCACTATTTAATCATTTCATGATGCCCCACAAGGAATTGCCCTTAGGCCTTAGTTTCTTCATCTGTAAGTTGGAGGTGATGGTCCCTTCCTCTTAATGCTGTCGTGTCAGTGAAATGAGAGAACATGTGGTGTGTGATCAGTGACGCCCGTGTCTGAGATGCAGCGTGGCCACATGGTCTGGTCCATAGTCCCGCTGTGCCACCTGTGAGCTGTATGACTTTGTCCTTGTCCCGTGACTCGGATGCCTTACCTGTAAAATGGGTATGATCAACACTTCTACCTCCATGTGGCTGTAAGGATGAAATTTATATGAAGTGCTTAGAACGGTGCCTGGAACGTTGAAAGGGCAACTTAAGTGATTGATATTATTTTATTATTTTTGTATTTCTTCCTCTCTTCTTTTCCCCTCTAATACTCATCTTTTGGAGCCTACAATTACAATTCTGTGCTCCTTGAGGAAACTCTGCCACCTTTTTTTCCCCTTGGATAGATTATTGAAGAAATCCAATATGAAGAATTTAGATTTTAAAAGTTTCATACCAAATTCATCTTTTTTCTTTAAAAGTGTCTGCTAATTAGTTACAAAAGTGTCTCAGTGTTTTCTTTAACTTCTGTTAATGTCCGTGTAATCAAGCTATGTAATGGCTGTCTGAATAATAGAGTGGAACTGTAACAAAAATTGATCCATTATTTTTTTCTCATTTTATCATTGACTGTGTTGACAAGTTTAACTGAAGAGAAAACCCAGTGTGATTAAAGAGAAAACGATAAAAATAACCAGCAAAACCAAGCTATTGGCTGGATAATGTGTCGTATGGACCCCAATATTCCTTTTAATTCTTTTATTATACTTGTCTATTTACAGCCACCTGTGCAGGTGTGAATTAAAATAATATGACATACATTGTAATTTTATTCAGATTTAAAATAGAAGAAAGTTCTGATGCATACTGCTACATGGATGAACCTTGAGGACATCATGGAGAGTGAAATAAGTCAGATACAAAGGGACAGATATTGTGTGATTCCACTTACATGAAATAAATTAATAGAGAGAGAAAGTAGAGTGGAGGTTACCAGGGGCCAAGAGTGGGGGTGGGATCGGGGAATGGAGAGTTAACGCATTGTAAGTATAGCGTTCTCTTTGGGATAATGGGAAAATTCTGGTAATGGATGGTAGCAAGGGTACAGCTACACTGTGAGTGTGATTAGCCCCACTTAACGGTAGCTTGGGAATGGTTGAGATGGGAAAGTCTAAACTGTATATGTGTTTTTACAATTTTAAAAAGAGAGAGAGAAATTAAGGAGACAATGACAATTAAATGCAATGATCCTGGACTAAATCTAACAATGAAGGAGAAAAGGCCCAAAAGAATATCATCGGGACAAATGAAAATAAATTGGAATATGGACTTTAAGCTTTATATCAATGTTTAATTTCTGAACTTCATAAGTGTACTTGAGGTGGTTTCCTAAGTTAGTATCCTTGTTCTTAGGAAACACACATGTCATTATTTTAAGTGTTTCAGGAGCATGATGTATATAGCCTATTCTTGAATGTTTATAAAATAGATTGTTGGATAGATTAGATGAAAGAAAGGAACAAAGAGAAAGAAGGAAAGAAAGACACAGCACATGGGGCAAAATTTTAGAAGGTGGTAGATCTGGGACTATGAGTAGAGAGTTTGGGTTTTGTGTTTTTGCCCCTGTCCTGCAGGTTTGAAATTATTTCAAAATAAAAAGTGAAAAAATAATAATAACAATATGAACTCACAAGGCTAGTATATTAGGATCTTCTCAGGCAAGTTTTTTATTTTTATTTTTTAACTTACCATAATTTAAATTACCATGTTTTTTAGGGTTTTATGCTCATAATTAAAGATTAGGGTTCTGTGGGTTCCCAAAATTTGGCTGAAGTTTTTCTTTGCATTTGTTTGGTTATTACTGAGACTAGCAAAGCTAGTTGTTTAGTTTTACTGAGTAGGCTGTGTTTCATGACATTTTGTTACACTTGGACTGGATGAAACTGTATAATTCTTGAGCAATAATTTCCCTTTTATAGATTTTTTAAAAGCCTCAATGGAATGTCTGTTTAGTGATGATTTTCCTCTTTAAAAAAAAAAACTAGAGTCTTTTTTTCAAAAATCATTCTCACCAAGTTGGAACCCTTTTTAGAGAAATAGCATTACTGTAAAGACAGGTCATGTCTTTGCAAATTTGATGAACTCTTTTTAAAAGTATGCAATTTTGCAATTTTTTTTAAGAAAGTATCTTTAAAATGTTTGAAAAATAGAGTGAGATGCAATGTTTACGTAATCACTTTTCAAAATGCATTCATGAAGGCCACTGGATATGCTTTTCGGTGGGAAAAACTGTCATGTGCATTGAGTAATCACCAGTTTATATGGCTGATAATCATTAAGGATCCAATTTAGTTTTAGATTGTGAAGCAAGCAAATGGGAATTTTTCCTTTGGACTTTTTGTCCAAAAAAAAAGGAAGTAGGAGAAGCATAACTTAAAATGAGAAGTAAGCTATAGTCATAGGATGTATGAAGCAGTGTATTCATTGTACCCAAGTTTACCAACTGGATTTCCCCAGCCTGGAGAAGCATAGACTGAAAAATGTTAAATATGGGTCATTTCTTGTTCACCAACACCAGTTTTCCTAGGGAAGTGGGCCAAGAACTAATTATAAACCACCCGTGAGTAGCAAGTCCACATTGAGCAGTGATTCCCAAATTTCAGTACTTACTAAATGAGTAAAATTTAAAACAAAACAGAAAATGGGGCTAAGATGAAGCTGGCTTTTTAAGAATATATATTTACTAAATAAAAGTGTTAGAGAACCATCTACCATAGCCATGATTTGAAACAGCCTTTTTTACCATACAAATGTAGGGATGACATAAGTTCTAAATAAAGTCAGTGAATATGTTTGATTTTAAGAAAAACTCCAAACATTTTCCCATAGTTCTCCCCATTTGCTGTGAATTAGGAAACACCTCATCACAAACTGGCATCCACTTAGGGTCCAGCACTGGAGAAACACTGGCACAGAGAACTCATCCTTATCCAACCACACTATTGTTGAGTCATCTGCCATTATCCCTGAGACCCAGATAATCCCATTTGCGCATTTGCCTCATTTGCCCTGTATCACTTCCTTCAAATGTGAGAATCCCCCCTCCATGGTATAGTTCAAAGTTACCGTTGAAACTACGTAATTCCCATCCCACCAGACACTCCTACTCAAAGGAAAAATAAACAGGAATAATGAAAGTTAATTCAGAGAGAACTGCTGAATAATTATTTGTTAATTAACTTCAAGTTTCAACACTAGCATTTAAAATCTGAGTAGGCTGGTCCCTAGCAACCCGATGCACAGTCATAGAGTAATCATCACCATCCCCAGTAGAGTCACTGCACAGAGCTGTGGAAATGAGAGAAACACATGGAGAAAACAGTGTAAACCCTCAGCAGATTCAGCAATAAAAATATGAGAGGCAAAGGAAACATGCAGAGACAGTTTGCCCCCCAAAAACCTATTCTCCTAAAATTACTCGGAGGAAAATTGTTACTGCCTCCAAAAATATGTTGAATTTAATATACAACATAAAACTATACTTCCTTTAACTACAGGAATTATTATATCTTGTTAAAACATCCATTATCATATAATGAAAAACTCCCACAAGTTTCCTGTTTGGCAGATTCAGTAACTAAAGACAGAAAAATGGTTAATAAATAAGAAAGGCTATAGCGATATTCTGGAAGATATCTGTTTGGGTGATGATGGTATTTTATGTGTACATGGATAGGTGGCATTATTTTTCAGTTGTCCAGAATATTTTCATAAATTGTCATTATTGCGGGCTCTCAAAATTAAACCACTGTGACACCAGCTTCACTCTCTGATCTTTTGTAGAGAAAGGAATTAAAATGCAGTGAAAGATAAAACCATATGCCCACAAAGCAGGAATCAACATATTGCAAAGTAACATCAACAATCCTGGGGGCAAATTCCAGTGGTTACTAAACAGCATCAAAACAACAGGGAAAACAAATGGATGCCGTATTTATAGTTAATTCTGACATTGTGTCTCTGTAGCAAGCCAATGCCTTAACACAATTTCTCCTCCTCCAAGGCTAGTTCAGTATCAGTCCATTCACACTCTGTAGGCAGAGAGCAAACCAAATGACCAGCGAACGCATCTCCTTTCCAAGTTGGAAATTCATGCCTATTATATGGCAATTCCGTTGTCAGAGCCTGATACTAAGTGCTCTGGCACCAACAGATTCAACATTCTCACTGTGATGTTTCATGCAGGTGTTTATAGTAAAATGACGAACTTAAAGAATGAACGTTTCCTTCCCTAAAAGAATATAAAATATTTTTTACTGTTGATTTTATTATCAGTCATCCATGAAACAGAAGAGATATAACCACAGTGTGCCATGAACAAATTTTTAATCATCTAAAGGATAAAGTAGGAGCCCTCACATGATAACCATGAAACAAATGATGTGAAGAAAGCAAAGGTAATATTCAAGTGAACACTTTGGAAAATACACATTAGAAGAATTCCAATTCCAAGTGCTGTTTTTGAGATGTCTATGTAAGAATACTTTAATTGGGGCCTATGCTAGGTCTATGAGTTGGTTTTCACAACAGCTTATCTTTATTTATAATTTTTTAAGTAAAATAAAACAGATTAGTAAATAGGTGGAAGCTGAATGTCATATCACAGTAATAGCTTCCTCCAGTCTCCCACTTCAGCCCTACATTATTGACAGGCTAAAGAAAAGTGGATGGGTGTTACAGCTGGTTGATTCTCTGGGGGATGCTCTGATCTGAGCAATAACTTTGACAATAGTGTCAACAGACTTTCCACCCTTCCAGATCTAGGTCTAAATCTACATCAGAATGTTTTACTAAGACTTCATGGGAAAATGACATTTTTGGTAAAGTTCTTGGATTGATTTTTTCATGCTTAAGGCCAAACTAATTGGAGCTGGTCAGTATTTTTAAAGAGAAAAGGCACAGTAGTTAAGTGACAAAAAAAAAAAAAAAAGACAAGCAATTAAGGCTTGTCAGGTTAGGAAACACAAGAAACAGTTATTGCCTTAAAAAACAATAACATTTTCTGAGTGCCTATTATGTACTTGGTACTATTCAAAGTGCTTCCCACGTGGTTGCTCATTAACTCTCGGCACATCCCTGTGAGGTGGGTACAATTAACATCTCTATTGTGCAAATGATAAAACAGAAGCCCAGGAAGATACAGCTTGCCCTGGATCCCACGAGAGCAGTGGCGCCTCAGACCTGATCCAGGCCACTGACTCCAGAGGCCACGCTTGGGATCATCATGCTGTCCCTTCATTATTAAAATGTGACACTCATGCGTCTGAATCATGAAAAGAAAGCCCTTCTCGGCTTTCCCTGGCCATCTGTCATTTGATAAGCACCTCTATTCAGCTATAATCACTTCATTTCTATTTTTCAGAAAAGAATAAGAGAGAAAATTAATTATACTGGCGCATTACATTGAGAGTTTTGCAGAAGGCAATTTTACTAGGAAAAAGATGTAACATATTGAAGATAATTCATAACTGATTAATCTGAGTACACAGTAGAAGCAAGGAAATTCTACCACAATGACCACTTGGAAGGCCTTACGTTTTTGTTTCTCTATATCACCCACCATCTCCTTACTTTGCTCAGTTCTGCATTTCAAATGTAAAGCCATGGCCTCATTCATGCTGCAGGCAAAATCCTGTCCTTACCTATTTGAGTCATAGTTCACGTGCGTCATTATGATAGTCCTTTTATAGCCATCCACTCAACCCATTTTATCAAGGCCTGGGTCTAAATGACACCCTTTGCATAGACAACAGTGATCCTTCTTTCATCTGACACGCACCTATTGGCACAAATACTGTTTCCTGGCAATCAAGAACACTTTCCCATATATGACATACCACGTTAGGCACCAGGGGAATAAAAAGATGATGTGGAGACAGATCCAGCCTTCATGGATTTATGATCCAGGCATGCAGATGTAAACACAACTTGAATGCAGCCCAGGAAGGGGTAAGTGCCACAAAAGAGGTATATAGGTCAGGCAGAGTCAGGGGCAGAGGAGAGGCTTCTTCCTGGAAAGATTAGGGAGGGCTTTATTAGCAACATTGGCCCCTGAGGGGAGGGGAGGAGTTGGAATCCAGAAATGGTTAGGAAGGGCATTCCAGGCTGTGGAACAGCGTAAACAGATATCCGGAAGGCAAAAAAAAAAAAAAAAAAGTGCAAGGTTTTATGGAGAATAAGAAGTCACTTATTTTGACATGAGGTGTGTAATAGGGAGTTGTGGCTATCAGAAATAAGGTGGGACATGTATGCTGTGATCAAACTGAGGAAGGCACTGAAGTGCTAGGCTCAGGAGGAAGGGTTTTTCTGTGGGTAAGCAAGTGACTTTAAAAGAAAAAGAAGTACAGAGATGAATGATCCAGGGTAGGTACAGTGACTTATTGATGTCATTAAAGACCATTAAGTCCTTCTGTCTTTCTGTTCTACCATCTTTAATGTTTCTTCATGGTAGCAAAGTGGCTACTGCTGCTCTAGTCATCAAATCAACATTCCAGACCGGATAAAGGGGTTAGGGCAAAGGGCTGGGAAGGCATACCTAAAGCCCTTCATCAGGAAAGCAAAAGCTTTTTGGTGAAGTTCTCATTGGCCAGAACATGTCTCTGTTGCATTTAAAGGAGTCTGGGAAATGGGATGTTCAGCTTCCCAGTCTCTCATGTCGAGAAAGGCAAAGGAGAAAGAAGCTGGAATAGAGGTATGCTAGCAAGTCAATCTTCAACAATCACCATAAGGTAAAAATATTTTTTCTTAGTTTTCTCCGTTTAAGAAGGTTGGTGAAATACATTTGCGTAACTCTATCAAAAATAGTTGAAATCGAGCGTCTGTGCTTCGTAATAATAATAATAGCAACTTTTCACTATGCCAGGCTCCTTTTCTCCTTGTACTTGTAACTAATTCTCACAACAGTTGTTTAAGGTTGAAAGAAACTGGTTCAGAAAGGTTCAGGACGACGTGCTGTAAGTCACAGAACCAGTAAATAAATGAGCTGAGATTTGAAATAGGTTCTGACTCACAAAGTCCACTCAGTTATGGACAAGGAATTGAACCACGACTTTTGTCCAAATGGAGGCAACTCCCTCCCTGTAGTAGACATTAAAGACATTGATAATGCCAAAAAGCTACTTTTTAAAGGGAACTGCAAGGTGCTGTGAACTGAGAAGCAGCGGCACTGAACATAACTGTTGTTACAAAAATAAGGTATTTAATTCTAGGAGATGTGGAAGGGAACTAATGTGCTATTTCTTTACAAATTTTTACCACTGAATCATTTAATCCTGTAAGGTGGGTATTAAAATTGTTTAGTGCCTTATATGTGCCAGGTGTTTTTACCTAGATAATCTCATTTTGAGTGACAGGTGCATACTGTACTTGATTAGATAAATCCTAAACTGCAAAGCCTGACTCTCCCTCTCCCTGGGCTCTCACTCTGACGTTACTCGGTATTCTCCAGTTCTGCCCGCTCCACCCTTTCAATTCATCACATGTATTTGCTTTCTTGGCTACAACTGACTCCCCTCATCTATCATTTCGCCTCTCACCCAGTCGGCGTCCAGGAAGCCTCTTACCCAGGCACACCCCAAGGATGTGCCCCACGTCACTCACCCTGCCCTTCCTCAGGTGGAACACAGATAAGCAGACAAGCCCCTGGGCAGAGGAGCCCAGGTAGAGAGGGGAAGGGAAGGATTAACAAGTGCCTTGAAACATATGACCATTGTTAAGATAGGAGAATGTCCAAAGGGTTACAGGATGGAGTAAATCTCATCTGCATTCTCCGTGGTAACTCTTGTGGGATGTAAAGAACTCAAAACACTTGGAGACAATCTGTGGCGGGGACTTCCACAATCAAGGAGGTAACCAGGCATTTGAAATTACTAGCCAGGAATCATAATCATTATTGAGCTTGGGGTTGCAAATGGGACGAGGTGGACAGAAAAGGCAGAATTGAATAGCCAGGGAGGGAGCTGGGAAATGAAAGAAATTTCATCTTACCCAGTCTAACTCCTTGTCACTTACCCCCCATCCTCTTAATTCCCCACCATTAAGGAATTTGTGCACAGTATAAAATAGCCTTAAGAATATGCTCATTTTCATCAGTTTCCTTTTTTTTTTTTAATACATGGGCAGTCTCCAGGAAGCAAACCCGGGTCTCCAGCATGGCAGGCGAAAACTCTGCCGCTGAGCCACCGTCACACTGCCCTTCATCAGTTCCTTTTAGGCGATTGTTTTGAGATTTCCAGCTAATGCGGAATAATCAAATATTAATGAAGACTTTAATATGGGGCATTCAGAGTTCCTCTAAGAAGTAACAAAACAATCCTGATTTTTAAAAGGATGTCTATAAAAAAGATGCCTGAATGTGTATAAAATTGTAGCACGACTTAGGAGAGTCTTTCCAGTAACCCACTGAGAAGGATCTATGTAGCCAGCACCGTGCCAGGTGCATAGTGAGGCTGGAAAATGCTTCGTGAATTAATGAATATATCAATTAGTGAGTTGGACTGAAAGAATTTCGTCTAATAAATTGAGTGTGAACAAGAGTATGTTTAAGCTCTGTTCATTTGCATTAGCTAATGCAAGTTGCTTTTCAGTAATGGATTAAACTCGGGCTTTCGAAAATTCATGCTTTGGCCTCTAACCATTGCCAATTCACAGGTTATTCGAAGGTGTTAGTAACCATGACAGATTTCTCAGAAAATACCATAGAGTGTTGCTTCAAACAGTTTCCACAACTGCTGTCAAATTCATGCTCAAAGAGGAAAAAGAGAAACAATGGAATTTTGAAATAAAGAATCTTGTTTCTTACATGAAAGATTAATCTGAAAAGATTGATATTTTGTGCATTTTGAGATATGATTTTTCCTCTATTCTGAAACTTCTGCTTAGAACTATGAATACAGATATCACCATTACTTGATAATGTATATTTTTAACTTTTCAGGCCAAAGCTTTAGAGTTCAGATATCCATGACAAATTAATTCTGGCAGAACTCCAAAAAGGTGATATAATCCTATATAAGTGAATGATTAATACAGCAGTAATTTCAAATGAAACTCTGACTGGTCACCGAAGGTCTTATAAAGCCCTTAGGTGAAATCTTTCTGGTGCTATTAGCAGTATTGGATGAGCTCAGGTGTCTTCTTATTGCTGATTTGATCAATTCAATTTGATATTTGATATTAACATCATTTAATTAATTTCCTAAAAATGCATGGGTAGGCAATCCATCATGGAACTGCTCTACTCCATATAGTATTAAATCATAGCTGAGCATTTTAAAATTTAAGAGAAAAGAAGAAATGTAGGAAACTTCAGTTCTCTCAAATTGTCTTCTGTTACTTGTAATTGCCCATACACCACTTTCCCTTCAACTGAAGGCTGTTGCCCAAACCCTGCCCTCTGCCTGCTGCCTGATCATCCCCTGCTAGTCTGCTTTGACTCGTAATATTGGATGCATAATATTGGAGATTGCTTTCGGAAAAGCCACCATACTGGGGTCAGAAGCCCCACTGTGAGCTCCCATAGCACCCCACTTTGACTCCTATTATTATTTTCAACACTTTGCTTGGAACTCTTGAGTTGATTTTCAATATATGTTTGCTAAATTAATGGAACCTATTAATGGGTTGTCAATTATGTGATGACCCTTATTAAATATATATGTGCACTTAATACATTGGGGGGAAGACAGAACAAAAAACAAAGCCAAAAAAAAGAAAAGGCTCTTCAGCTAGAAAACCTCTTTTTACATCTTCTCTTCAGTTGGTCCTAGGTAACACCTTCTAAGATTTCTGGTCTTTTACATTGCAGTAAACATGTTTTGTTTTCTTTTGAAGTTTTAGATATCTCTTATTTATTTTTTTTGTTTCATACTCCCAAAAAGTCAGTTCAAATTCTTCAAATAATGCAGATTTCAGAAATAATATAGACTATGCAATCTCATTGGAAAATAAGCTCCATGAGGGCAAGTATTTTGACTGATTTGTTTACCACTATATCTCAGGCTTCTAACCACTGCCTGGCACATAGTAGGTGCTCAATAAATATGTGCTACGTAAAATATAGATTTAAACCAATTACCCTACTCACTGTGAATTTGAAAACACAGCAAGATAAACCTAGTAAAAATGAACTTGGCCAGACAAATGAAGGCAATGCCATCTATCAAAGGAGAAAAATGGAGCTTGTGATTAAAAATTCCGAGGTCAGAAGCAAACAAATTGTGGTTCCAAGTCATTCGCCTTGCACAAGTTTCTGAGACTCTCTCGCCCTCGGTTCTGTGATCTGAAAACAGATTCTCTTAAAACCTATCTCCTAGGTAGGTTTTGAAGATTGAGTGAGAAAAGGCAATTAAAGCATTCAGCACAGTGCCCAGCACAGATACAAGCTGTTATTATTTTAATGGTGGTGACCCCCATAGTGGCCAGAAGTATGATTAATACAATAGCAACCACATGTGCTGTGTCCTTTCTCATTCTGGCTCTTTTATTGAGTTAGATTTATGGTGAGAGAGATTCCTATATTCCAGGAGAATTTTTTAAATCTCAGGAAGGTGGCTGCTGCAGTTCCTAGGAATTGATGAACTGAGAGAATTGAACACAGCTGAACCGTCTGAAAGCAGCATTGCCAAACCTGTCACCAGCTGTAAAAGCTCTTCAGAAGCTATTTTATGGGCTCTCAGTGTTGATTTCTCTCTTTTCTTTTTCCTTCTTCCAATTTTGCTTTGACTCTCTTCACTGACTTTTTTCCCCTGCATGCTTCTCTGAGCAGGGTCTCAGTAAGCAGCAGGAACACTTGACAGGGCTGCTTATTTCATCCACTTATTCAAGCATGCATCATTCAGAACGCCTGCTCCATTTCTAATATAGTCAAATAAATCTCATGATAGAGAAATGCTGCAAGGCTCTCAATGATGAATATGACAATGAACAAAATGCAGAGTGGTTTGGTGGGGCAAGGGCTCCTTTTTGAAGTCACAAAAGCTAGGGCTTGAATCCTGCAAAGTTTCTTAACCTCTCTAAGCCAAAGTATCCTCATCTGGAGAATGGGAATGGAGATAACTGATTTGCAGTATTAAAATATCCATACCACCTGGGTGGCTAAATAAATGATATCATTAATTATTAGAGGAATCCATAGCTTACGCCCCAAAATGTTTAAAAACTAGTCTAATCAAAGCATATGCTAAATAATAGTCATGAAATAGTTTTTGAGCACTTCACTGTGTTGAACATCGTGAAAATATGTTTTAAGAAGCTGGCATGTACCTGATGATAAATTCTTTTTTGTCGCATGCTCCATCGTGTCTAAGGCATATCCATTCAAAGTGATGGATTCCATGAGAAACCTGAAATCCAGCTCTGAAAGCTTATTACTTTCCAAAATGACTAAATCAGGAGACAACACCAACAGCTACTTATTTTAATGGAGCCGTTTTTCAGAAGAAATGTCAACCACAAATCTGTCTTGGCAGATGCATGCCATGTTATTTTCTATCATTTTACTTCTCAGCATTGGCAAGTGGGAGCTGCCTGGAGGATGAGCAGCTTTCACGTTTCTATCAAGAGGAGGAGAAATGGAGTCTGTTTACTTTTTATGTAAAAAAATCGTATGCTTGATCTTTAAGACAAGTACTGTTTATGGAGGTGCTTTGTGTGTGTGTGTATGTGTGTGTGTGTGTGAATGCCTGTGCAGGTGTAGATATTGTGCTGAGGAATGCAGAAGTGTATTAGGTGAAAGCAAAAATCATCCATTGTTCTGTAACCCAGAAATAACCACTGGTAACATTTTGGGTCTTTTCCATACAGTGTTTTTTTAGGATATTTTGACAATATGGTAGTCAAGATCCTATTGTGCCCTGCTTTTACATTTTTTAACTTAAAATTGTATCATGAGCATGTTTACAAGACATCAGCTGGGTAATTTATTAACCCTCTCTGCACCTCAATCACGGAATTGAAAAGAGGCTCAAATTAGGACTCATGTGAAAATCTTTAACGGAAGTCACTTAAAGAGGATACAAAAGAAATTATTGTTTATTCTGATCCACGTCTTGGGAAGCCATGAGAGCCTTACTTATTGAGCATCTGCTGAGCACTATGCAAGTCACTGTGGGAATCCAGAAAGGACCCAAGACATAAGCCCTGACCTCAGAGTTTATTGTCTGTTCCCAGAGCCCAAATAAAACATGAAAAAGTTAGAGAAAAGTAGAGGGCTAGACTCTCCTACTGTCTACAAGAAGATTTGCCTTAATTATTTAACAAGGATTCTCAGGTCTTGAATTCCTTTTATCCTTGGCTCTTTCTGTTTTAAAATGAGTCATGCTTCAGAGATTCATTTTTTTCTTACCTCAGACATTATTTTAATTTTACCCACAGTAAAATGATTTGCCAGTTCAATAGTAAATTTCCTACCCTCTCTTTAAACAGAGAAAGAAAGAAGAAAGAAACCTATTTTACAAACTCAGTTCATTTCTAATGATTGATTTAACTTTAAACTAGTGTTTTTACTGAGAAAAAAACTGAATTACAAAAAAAGAGGGTATGGGGGTGGGTGGTGAGGAAAACCAAGAAGAAATAAAATACATAAAATCGGAGAGCCCAATTTTAATTTTGTTAATTTGCACTATAGAAATTTTTTAACTATTTCTTTTTGTCAAAAACCTATTAAGAGTTTTTGCATAATTATCATGTAGCTGTGGAAAATGTAACATTTGGTTATATCTGGAAAGTAGAATTATGAACGATTTTTACTTTCTTTCTTATCCCGCTACACCTTTTTCTACTATAACATGGATTATGTCGGTAATCTGAAAAAAATGTTTTAAAAATATTTTTGTTTGTTTGTTTGTTTGCTTGTTTTGGGGGGAGTGCATGGTCCAGGAATTGAACCCGGGTCTCCTTCGTGGAAAGCGGGCATTCTAACCACTAAACTATAAAAATATTTTTGAAACTACATATGCTCGAAGACCAAAAATGACCATAAATCAGCTAATTCAAATAAATGGGAAAAGGAATGCAGTGCAAATAAAACACAGCAATGCGATATCCACAGGAAACCAATGAAATGGTTTCCATATGGGAAAAGTTTACACTAAGCTTATTTGGGCTCTTTGTAAAACCTCTGCCCAAACAATTTACTAGCTTTACTTCACATTATTTATTTGACTTATTGATATTTCAAACAACTATCAAATCAATGGCTGTGTTTAGTTCCCTTCCATGAGGTCTACCAGGAATTAGTAATATCAAAAAGTTGTCCAAAGCTAAACAACTTTGTCAGAGCTAGAAATTGAAGAACAGACCAAGGGAGAGTCATGGTTTAGCTTAGGCTCAGGGACAGAATGATAACGGGATTAGGTGGAGAGTTTTGCAAGACTTAGAAAAATGCAAGAATACCATGGGAAAAGGATCAAAAGGAGCATTCAGCACAAGGAGAGGGAAATGGGTTTTCTTAAGATCCAGAGCACAGGAGGCATTGAGTTGTCTCTCATGCATTAATTCTACATGTATTGTCTTTGGTGAATATCTAGATGGTGATTGAATAAACTTGCCTAGAGAGCAAGTAGAGGATATTGAGTCAAGGCAGCATCTTAACGCTGTTACAGGAAAATGAGGCAAGTAGGGGAAAAGAGGTGGCCAAAGATATGGAAGAAAACCAGGAGATTGGGTTATCATGGAAGCTAAACTAAGAATGTTCCAAGGACAGAGAGGTCAGCTCGTCCAAACTGCTTCTCTGAGAAACCACGCAAGTCCAGGACTGGAAAAAGCCCATTGATTTTAACAATTAAAGATAGTTCATGGATTGTATCATCCATTCTTGTTTGGTGGATCAACAGAGACAGAAACCAGATTGGAGTAGGCAGAGCAATAAGTGGGAGGTGAGAGAAGTGAGGTGGGTGGGAAGGTGTAGAAAACTTTCCAGAAGTTTGACTGAGATATAAAGAAGAAAAATGAGGCAGTATTTAGAAGAGAAAATAGTTAAGAAAAGAGTTCTGTGTTTGTGTGTTGGTTTGTTTGTGCTTTGTGTTACATTGTTTTGTTTTAAGGAGGAGAGACTGGGGCATTCTTAAATGCTGGCAGGAGGACACAGTTGAGAGGCAGAGACTGACCCTCGATCTGTCAAATTAAACAGCCTTGTCTGAAAGTATACAGTACATCAAAACCAGCAATTCAATTAAATTCAACAAATATATATTTGATCTTTATGGGTTAGTAATCAAAAATGAACAAAGACAAATAAACTCCCTGCCTTTCAGAAGCTGCAGTTTGCAGGAAACTCGCTTACAGGAGGGATGTACAGGACAAGAGGCAGGAGGCCACGTAATTAGTTTATGTCAAAATAAAATACAGAAGAAATAAATTAAAAAATAAATCAATAAAATAAAAAACAGAGGAAAATCACCAGAAAAATAAGAAAGACCAATGCAAGTCCACAAGCCAGTACAAACTCTGTCTTCTAGCCTGGTCTCCTTAGTGCTGCCCCAAAATGCCATTCCAGTCACCCTGTGCTTTCTCTTCCATTGTACCTTTCAGATCCTTTGTTGTCCCTCATCATTTCACCTCTCCTCCATGACTGTTCCAGTCTCTATCAATCTCCTCTGTCTCTGACTTCCCTTACTACTTACTGTCTATACCACATGTTTTGGCTCTTTTTTTTAACCTGTGAGTCAGAGTAGCATTAGGGGAGGAGCACCAACTTTGGACTCAAAGCACCTGGGTTCGAATCCAGCTTCCTACCATTTCCTACCTATAGTATCTGGGCAAGTTATATATCTGTCTCTCGAATGAAGACATAAATCTACCTATTAAGGTTACTATCAAGACTAAATAAAATAATATGCATAAAGCAATTGATAGAAAGTTTGGACTCCTTACCTAGACTGTAAGTGTTCAAATCTGGGCTCTGCCGTGACATCATGGGCAGGTTACATAATCTGTCTGCACCTCAGGTCCCTCCTCTCCAGCGTGGGGTTTATACCTGTGCCTGCCTCTCGGAACTATCGAGGGGAATGAGGCAGTACATGGCAAGCGCCTAGAACAATGTTCTAAGCACACAGTTAGTACCATGTAAATGTTTGCTGCTATTAGTATTTTCTTTACTGTCAAGTATTATTACAGTTAAAGACTCTTTAGCATTATTAACAGTATTTCTAGTTTTCAGATCATTTCACACCAGTGAGCACAATGAGCCCAGTCTGCCAAATGTTTGGTTTGTTGAAAAGGTGTTCATTTTCGTCCTTATTCAAACCTTTATTCAAAGGGTTATGTTATCCATATTACAGGTAAGAAAGCTGAGAGTCAGAGAGGTTAAATAACCTTTCTAAAATCAGATAGTAGGTAATAAATCCAGGCTTCAAATAAAAATCTAATTCCAAACTCTGTTCCTTCTCCTCTACACAGCCTTAGTTTTATTCCATAGAGAATACATTTTAGCAAGATCTAGATTTAAAATATAGTAACTCAATTTTTTACGAAAGTGTTATATTTGCAAATTGTTTGTCTATGAAAAATGCTACTTTAATATTCCTTGATTTTCTTCTTCAAATAAATGACATATATATCAAGCTGCATGTTATATTTCATTGTAATGTCACAGGTTTTGCAAATTATTCAAGCTAATGTGGCTCTCTGTTGTCACCTTATTTTTTATCATGTATGTTTATCTTTGTACCACCTGTGTCAGTTAAACGTGTGAGTTATATTAATTTTGACCTCTTCCATTTGTATAGCTAAAGAAAAACCAACAGCATTGCCTTTTGTATAATCATGCAGTATAGGAAAATTATAAGCAAAAGTTGTTTATGAGAAGAAGAATCTATAATATTAGAAGTATTGGTATTACAAGAAAGCCACGTTTTACTTCAGCGATAATCATCACCTTTAAAAGGTAATAAACATTTTGACACATGTGTAAAGGAAAAATCCACCTGAGACAATTAAAGGAAAATAGGCAAGCTTTGGAATTTGGAATACAGCCATGCCCTTCCACAAAATACGTTTTCAAGCTAATAGTAAGTGTCAATTCCAATATCGCACTTACTATTTCTGTGACATAGCAACTACATCTGTTTTGAGAAAGCCATATAATTTCTCCAGATTGCTTTTGTTCCCCAGAGTTCAGTGCTGATGGGAGAAAGTTTCTCAGCAGAATGCATTCTGCCCTGGCAGACTGAGGGCTGAGGTGGCAGCACTGCCCACCGCGTGTCCGAGTCTAGACACCAGGAGAACGTGGCCGTCCTCGCTCTGATCCTGCCCTGCTGGTCTCACCTGCTCATGCTTGTCCCAGCCAATGGGTACACACAGCTTTTGTTTTCACGCTTCACCTCCAGCCCTGTGGAGAACTCCAGCAGTGAGCTTGGCTGCCTGATACTTTCTTTTCCAGATGCTACTGAAAAGTGATTAAGCCCCAAATCTCTAAGCTGAAAAGCAAATTCTTCTTTCAGCTTTTAACAAATCATCTCCCACATTCTCTCTCTCACAGGCAGCCGCAGAGCCTCACAGTTCTCTGAAAGTAAACGTTCATGCCAAGCAGAAGGAAATTGAAACCTACTGGGAGAAGTGAAATTATTGTTAAACTAGATTGTAGTGAATGGGGTTTAAAAACTTCAAAGATGGATAAAGGTTGGCAGAGGGGACAAAGGAGTGAGTTAGAGATACTGAATGATATTCTTCATCATTTATTCTCCTCATTTAGTATGGGCTCTGTGGAAAGCCACGGAGCATGAAAGAGAAGGAACTTGTTGCCTTCCCCTTGTGCAAGGCGTGAGGCACTATGCTCCAGCCCCTAGCCAGGCCAGCTCAGCAGGGCACCAGGCATTGCTTAAAACCAGCCCAGTGTCACGTTAACCATTCAATTATTCCTGGGAATAGTCTGGCTGTCCAGTGGTATCCTGAAATTAGTTGACACTAAGTGCCATACTTTTTCTACAACTCCTTTCTGAAATCTTCCTTTACTAGTTTGTTTTTTTCCTTTTTAATTTTTTCTCTCATTTTAATCATCTGTCCATGGTTGGATGTCCCATTTCATTACCCACTGACTCTATCCCATGCTGCACCGGAGAGGTTATGGGCATGGAAAGACTTTAAATATTCACTCTCTTTCCATTCTCATGTCTTAACAGAGTGAAGTGGCTTCTCATCAGCTCTGTCTCATGGTAATGTGCTTTATTCCTAACTGTAGTTCTTGCACGCCCAGGACCCCTTCTCGGCATCATTTAGAGCCTTCATGAGCATACGTCTAAGTTCTATAGCTCCCTTCCAGGAGCTAACCATCTGATGTGTCCAGAGGGGTCAGGGACACAACCTTATAATTTTCTCTGAAGCCTACATATCTTCAAATGCAGAGAGTGTCTTATAGACTTGGAGGTACTGTTTGCAGAGGGGGGTTTCAAAGGCGATGGCAAAAGCTACAAGCAATTTTGGCCTGCTGGCAAGTTCCTCCCTGCCTGGGGTCCCCTGATCTCGTTCATTATATATATAGAATAAATGGTAAATTTACATATTTAAAATGAAATGAATGAATTATAAATGTATTTATATATCTATATATAATGAATTGTGAATTATATATTTATACATATATATATAGTATTTTATGCTCCCCAGTTTATTATGAGAACAATCTAACAATTTTTTATGATATATGCCCAAATGAATTTGACATTGCAGTTATCTCAAAATACACAAAAATTACCTATATTCTCCCATAAATGAAACACTGATAAAAGAGCTTTAGCATATTATTTAAGGACTTCAACATAATAGAATTCTCTTTTTCCAGCTTTTTAAACTATTTTTTCCCATCTAAACCAATATGTATTTGACATTTGGGTTATATGTGCAGATAAAAACAGACACATTTGTCAAAGTGAGCATAAGATAAAACAAGATACAGTGTCCTTTCTGGATATAATTAAATTTTCAGAGGCAAAGTGGTCCAAATGGAAGCAAAAGGCTGACTTTGTACTAAATCACTAGATAAATAAAAATTAAGAATAATCAAAATGTTAGAGATTAATTCCATAAATTATTTTCTCTTTCCTATTCTTTTCATATACCAGTGTGCACTATGGGTGTGTGAATTAGACTACTTTCAATCTAGGTTGTGAACTCTTATGGCTAGGGTCATGTACGTGGGGTGAAAAGATGAGGTAGTATAGGTGAATAGAGGACATTTGTCCATCAAGTTATACATGGCACCTTACTAAAAAGGTCGATTATTTAAAAGTCTCAGTGGGCTCAGATATTGACTTGAGCCTTAAAGTAATAGTTTAATTCATTATTTATTAAGATGATAATAAGCATATTAGAATGCTAGCCCTCACTGGATTTGTACCTTACGGTTAAACATGAGAAAGAAATTATTGTGTTACAAAATGCACACAAAGCATTATATTTTTGTGGTTCTATTTTGTTTGTTCCACTATTTTGTAATTGGGAGAAGTTAAGAGGCCTAATTTGTTTAAGAACATTTAATGTACCCCATAAACTGTCTGAATCAAATATTTTATTAATTCTTCTGCCAAGCACAACATTGATTTCCATCTACTATTATGATGATTATTATTGGCATGGGCAGGCTCCAGAAATCAAATCCGGGTCTCTGGTCTGGCGGGCAAAAACTCTGCCACAGAGCCACTGTTGCACCACTCTACAATTATTTTTTAAGATAAGAAATAGTTAAGTTAATAAAAAAAAAAAAAAAGCTGTGGCCTTGACCTATGAAACATTACACTTTAACACTCTGATTGATTGTAAAACCTAGAACATCACTGTAAAGATGCCAGTCATTATTGGCATTCAGCAATGAAGGGATGCACCTTTACCGTGACTTTTCCAAAACGCTTTGTGGCACCTAGCGCAGTGCTGGCACACAGCCTCAAAGTCAAAGCCATTCCTATAATAGAAATCTTCAATTATAAGTTACTTTTGTTGATCATTGCTCTCAAGAGTTCGATTTTAGCTTTGCAGTTTTTAACTTCATCATCTCTTCTGTTCAAATCTCTCAGATTGCTCTCATCCATGCAGGGTATATAATCAAATGTGGCAAGGTCTTTTGTAACCTGCAGGCCAACGTGATTCATAGGAACCTCAGGTTTCTTCTTGTAGTTTTGCCCTCAGTGGTCAGGAGGGTTTCCTATCTCATGAATGGATGTTACGGCACTGTATGTCCTCCAAGTGTCTGAAATATTTTGATCAGTTAAAAGTTTTCTGAAAGCTGCCTCTGCAATGGGTGATCGGCTAAGGTTACCCAGACTTTCAAACAGCACCAACCTGGGCTTTTGCACTGCCATCTTCTCAGGTGCAAAGAGAGGCACAGAGTCCTGGTTCATTTTATCCTCACCTTTGCCTACCATGCAAGCATTAGATAATCCACTAGACAGCATGGTGCAAAGACAACGGGCTTCAGAGGCAGGCAGTCCTGTGCTCAGGTGGTAACTCTGTTGCTTACCACCCATCTGCCAGTGGAATGCTTTATCTTCCATCAGGATCAGTTAGCTTCTGTGTAAAACGGAAGTAATAACTCCTAATCCCCATAGTTATTAGGACAATTGAAAAAAGATAATTTATGTAAGGACCCTCACTTAATAAGTGCTTGGCAAATTTCATTATTCAATTTTTAATGCACAAATTAGAGACTAATGGAGAAAAAGGGAGTAAATGTTCATTTATCAGTTCTAGATACTTATTAGCCCTCTATTATGGGTTGAATTTTTTCCTCCAAAATATATGTCAAGTTCTAACCCCTGGTCCCATGAATGTGGCCTCATTTGATCTATGAAGATGTTATTGAAGATGAGGCCTATCTTAGTTTGCCAGGGCTGCTATGACAAATTCCACAGACTGGCTGACTTAAACCACAGGAATTTATTGGCTCATGATTTGGAGGCTGGAAATCCAAAAAATCAAGGTGTTGGCAGGCCCTGCCTTCTCCCAAGTCTGCAGCATTTTGGTGGTGGCATGCCAGCAATCGGTCTCTGCCTCCATCAGTTGGCCATCTGCCTCTTTCTGTCTCCTCCTCTGGCTGCTACTACACGTCCAGATCTCCTCTGCTTGTAAACACTCCAGTCATATAGCATTAAGGCGCAGCTTGTCTTAATTTGGCCTCATCTAAATTGGATCCTCAAAGATCCTATTCACAAATGAACTCACTCCTACAGGACTGGGGAATTTGCACTTGAGCATGCCTTTGTAGGGACATGAGTCAATCTAACACAGGCCAATACAGCTGGTGTCCTTATAATAACAGGGAAATTTGACACAAAGACATACAAGAAAGTAGACAGTCAAGACCGAGGTAGAGAGAAGTTATGTTGTCACAAGCCACAGAGCCTGTGGGACCAACAGAAGTCATGAGAGAGGCATGAAAAAGTTCTTCCCAAGGAATTCACAGGGAGCGTGGTCCTGCCAACACTCAGATTTTGGACTTGTAGCCTCCAAAACAGTGAGAGTAGACATTTCTGTTGTTTCAAGTCCCCCCAGCAGCCCTGGAAACTAAGGTCCAATTCAGGGATAGATCCATCATGGGAGAAGGAAGAAGGATCAAAGAAGCAGAATTGTGTGATGTCAATAGTCCTTATAGCCATTCTGCTGGACTCCATCCGGAACAACCAGAGCGGGGAACTGCTCTCCTCCATGAAGGCCTGGGCTCATCTGAGTTTTTGAAGTTCCCTAACCTGCTCTCAGTTTTGTTTATCATTCTTATTCCCAATCCTTACTAAGGCAGCATGCAGTGTCATCATGGCCCAATCTTTGGTAAATCACTTCAAATAATAATGCTCCATCTTCATATGTTTTTAGTCACTGACTACCAGACCCTGAATCCTACCTCCAGATTTTTCCAAAAATATCAAAAATTTCCTTTGAAATTTTACAATGGGTTTTAGAAAAGTGCTTTACAAAATGCTAAGAGGAAAAATTGCACAGCACAATGAGAATTGTATGCCATTTTCTGTCTCATAGTAATGGTCGTGAAAATGCAGGGAGTCAGCTCAATCATAAAAATATTTCTTTTATGAGCACTTAAACACCAAAATTTAGACATGCAGAGGCTTCCCACGTTCCACCCCCATCTTTTTCATGAAAAAAATATTATTAAATTTCAGATTTCTGGGAAATTAAAAAAAAAATCCTTAGCAAAACTATGCTTGCAGTTAAATCTCTGCATTTCAAACTCGATGACTCTTAGTCATTCCTAATATATTCAGCTTACTGATATAAAAATGCCAATGCTTCAGAGTCTGAATCTTGTTCTGTCTTAGATCAAGAAAAATTATCTACCAAATCACATTTAAGGCTCAGATTTATTCATGAAAAGTAACATTGGGTAAAAAAGAGCTTTATAAATCTTGCCATCCAAATGCCACTAGACAAAAATATTTAGCCACAATTTCCAAGCATTTTGATGTTCTTTCTTTCTAAATAAGATAAAAATAAACTAAATATATTATGTGTACAAGCATATATGAAGGTGTTGTGTATATTGATTGTGTCCAATTTTTGTTCTTAGAATTTAAGCGTGAGCATTTACCAGCTAAAAATTCCACATAAACACTATTCTCATGGGTGTCTTGTATTCCCTGGCAGGGATCTAATTTGCTTAACCATTCTTTTATTCTTTGAGTCCTGTTTTTACTGTTATAAAGAAGTGATGAGCATCTGTGTTTATATCTTTGTCCAGATTTTAAATTATTTTTTCGGAATGATTTCCAAGAAGTGAAACTTCTGATTCTTTTTTAGTTTCTTGGTACATATTGCAAAATTACTTTCCAGAAGGTTTATAACAGCTCATATTCCAACCAGTTATGTAGGAAGAGTCCCGCCTCCCTGTGCTTTTGCCAACACTGGGCACAGTCATTTTAAAAAATATTTTATAGTTGAGGCATAGACTTGAAAGGTGAAAGAGGTCTTAGATGCGATTTAGGATAACCTTTGATCAATGGAGAACTTGTCTTCCTGACTCTAAAATTGTTAAATTTTTCATTATACTCCCAATACATAAGATAGAACTTCGTAGATGTAGTGATTCAGTAATATTTGTTGAGTTAATAAGTGAATAAATATGTGAATGAAGGGACATTATTGACAATCATCCAATTGCCAGATCAGTATTCAAAATTTCATTGTAAATTTTAAATGCTTTTGCTGAACTGAGTTTATTCTTTTAAAAGTATTATGTGGTATTTAGTAATCACAAAAGTCTATTTAAAATTACTATTATTCCAAATAACATAAATAATCTCCAAAGAAAAATATATATATATGTTTTAGTCCATAAGATGCATATACTGGATAAATGCATTATTTCTGCAATTTCCATTTAGAACGCAGGCATTTCCTAGCTCATGAATTCTAGCTCACAGTGTGTAAACACTTACCTGAAATTAGATTGATGTCTCAGTTTCCTTACTAGAGCATGTGCAGAGATATAGAATTTAGTTTTAGTCTCTTCTGTGCATACCATACTCAGTACTGTGTCATAATAATTCATATTGGATATGCAAATCTCTTTTGAAACCCAAAACCACTCCAGAAATGCTGTTGGGAGCTCATCCTTGAACAGTTTCCAGTTTTGTTTTCTTAACCAAGCAAAATACCCTTCAGCTTGCTTTTATTCTTTCTCTTTTCTCTCACTTGGTAGTAAAGTGACCAATTAATTCTCTAAGTAATTATCATTAAATCCTCCCAAATAAGAACTTCTCTTTGGGTTGAAGTGCTCTATTGCATTTCAGTTCAATTATTTTAGGCCAGTTGAAGTAATGCTTTTTTAAGAACCTAGAGAAACATGCCAAAGGGTCAGGTTTAGAAAGTGTTCCTTCCAACAATTTTCTATAAGTCCCGGCTTGTTTTTAAGGAGCAAATATATTATAGGTAGACCTAAATTATCATTGAAAAGGCAATTTGTACATTATTTTAATGTTCACTACGTGTATGTGATTCTACAAATTTTACCATATTAGTAAGTACATTCTTAAACTCCTCCTTTTGACTTGCGCCTTATATAACATCAATAACAAGGTCACACTTAATCAGCATATACCAGACAATCAGCCAAGTGATGCATGTTTACTATCTCATTTAGTCCTATCAGAAATTCCGTACTATAAGGAATTATTAGTACCATTTTATAGATGAGAAAACTGAGGCTAGAGAGATGTGAAGGTCCTTAGCCAAGGTCATGCAACTCAAGAGTGGACGAGTTGCAATTCAAGCCAAGTTAAAACTTTGTGCTCTGGTGCTGCAAAGGAGGTTGGACAGATTATTGACCTAAAGCAGCATGCAAAAATATTTTATCTGGCATGCCACATTTGATGGGTAGCTCACCCAGACGCTGTTCTGAAAAGGGTGAACAATTTGAGCGCTATCAGAGAGAGCCTTGGGTTCTCTTAGCAATGTCTGCCATGAATGTGGGAGAGGGAGATGATGGCCTTCAGGGGACATCTGCCATCCCAGGCCTATAAGAAATAATACGAGAGCAAGTGGAAATGAGAACTAGCAGTCTTGGAGCTGTGCTTCCGTAGAGAGTTGATGCTCCGTGCCCAGTCTACATTCTCCTCATGCTTTATTAAATATGGGAAGAATTGTGGTTTTGTTTTGTTTTGTTTTGTTTTGTTTATTTGTTTTTACAGTCTCTGTAGGTGACAAATATTTTAATGGACTGGGTTGTCAGCTGCTCTGCAAGGATGCTTCCCAGGGCTGTGTCTGGGGTACTGTACAGGAGGTGATCTGTAGAGGGAAATTGGGTCTCTCTGGATTCTCTTATTGCTACACTAGCCCATATAATAGAATGCAGCTATTCAGAGGAGCTGCAATAATCAAACAGATCCAAAGTTTTGTTTCCTCATGGGATATAGTGTGGTGTAGGTGAAGAAGCATGATTTGGAATTTGGAGCCTGGGATTGAGACTTAACCTAATGACTTAACTTTTGACTCCTTCCTTATCTGCAGAAATGGATAAATCACCTTACTCCCTATTTCCCTAGGTTACTGAGATGCTCAAGTGAGAGAATGTAGGTGCAAATGTATTGTAAATTATCAAAAGCTGTGTGCTTTAGTTATTAGAGTTTGTGTAATAGCTAATGATTAATTTTTTTTTAATTTTAGCAATACCTTATGCAGAAAAACAGCAGTAAATTCATGCCGCCACGTTTAATACATTCATCACAACCTCAGACTCCTGGCAGTGCATGAAAACTCAGAGGGCACCACTGATTTATGTAACTGAGACTCCAGGCACTGAACAGTAATTAGGGAATATGACCATAATTTCATTTAAAGTCTACAGCCGCCTGGTTCAAGCTCCATCCTTCTCTCTTCATACCCAACCTCTGAGCAAATCAAGAGGAAAGGCAAGTAATTTTCATTGTAGGCGGGGTCTGATGGCGCAGACCTATCGGTGACTAGGAAGGGGAGCCTGCCAAGTCAGCAGGTAATGCAAAAATAAACTGAAAAGCAAAAACTTAATTTTTTTCTTGATCCTTCTCACTTTTCCTACTAGTATGCGAGAGCTCCAAACCCATATATCAGTCTCCCTGACTGAGGGGTCCTCTCTATTTGGATGTGCTGGGGCAATTTACACAATGTGTCCAAGACTGGATTTATCATTTCTGCCCTTCCCCAGACTTGCTTCTTCCCCACATTTTTATCATAATAAATGTCAACACATGACTGTCAGGAGCCCGTGTCAAAAACCTCAGATACCCTAGACCACCTTTTCTCACTTACCTCCATGGCCAATGAGTGACGGAGTCCTCACCATCCCAACTTCTAGTTGCCTCCTCAAGTTGGCCCCTCTTCTTGATTACTGCTGCCACAGCTTTCATTTGGGTTCTCGTCACTTCTTTCTATCATCCCCACAATAACTCGCGTCTTTCCATTTTCCAGCCCCATCCCCTCCAGCCAATATCCACATGCTTCTGGGAGGTATACATATAAAATCATGTTGCTCAACTGCTTAAAGGTCCTTCAATGCTTCCCTGTTAAACCTCACTGAGTAAAGTGAGGTTTCCTTAGAATGACACATAGGGCGACTCTACCTTGTTTCGTTCTGGTTATAATTAGGTACTAGTAGTTCTGTAAGTGCGTAATACAGTTTTGTATCTCTGTGCTTTTGTAAAAGATGTTACTTTTGGAGAATTCCCACTCATTCTTTAAGAATTAACTTGAATGTCACAACTTTTATGAAATCTTCCTCCTTTGCTTTCTTATAGAAACTTGTAAATACCTCTGTGATAGCACTTATCATATCTTTTTTTTTTTGCATGTGCAGGTACTGGGAATCAAACCCAGGCCTCTGGCATGGCAGGCGAGAACTCTGCCACTGAGCTACTGTGGCCCACCTTGGTCATGTCATTTTTAAAACATTTTTAATTGTGAAATATAAAATATATACTACAAAAAGAAAGAAAAAGCAATAATTTTCAAAGTACACTTCAAGAAGTAGTTACAGACCGGATTTCAGAGTTTGTCATGTGCTACCATTCCACTATTTCAGATTTTCCTCCTAGCTGTTCCAAAACACCAAAGCCTAGAAGAAATATCAATATAATGATTCGGCAGTCATACTTACTTGTTAAATCCTATTTTCTCTATCATAACTCCTCCATCTGCTTTGATCCTTCTCCCAGTCTATAGGGATCTTTAGGCAATGTCTGTTCTGATTTTTTCATGTTGAGGAGTATCGACACTAAACAATAGGGGGGTGTAATTAGTTGATAATCTTAGAGAGGCTGGTCCCTCTGGGTTTCAGGATTTATCTGGCCTAAGAACCTTCTAGAAATTGTAGGTTACAGGAAAGTACACTTAGCGCATGAAATTTGTAGAGTATGAGTTTGAGCTTTGTGTTTTCTTAAGAGTTAACAGGAGTGATGTTTGTTGGGGCTTATAGCTCAAACAGCCCAAACTCCTGAAGCCCAGAATGGGAACAAGGCCTTGTAAATCTGTATAGCATAATGTAACATCTCAGACTATGGTGTGCTGATAATTAAAAAGTATTGGTAGAGTCCCTTGAGGGTATGAAGGAAAAAAAAAGTGGAACTATTAAACTTGCCCATCTGGGAAATCCTGGGTACCCTCTCAACCACTGGGACTCCCAAGAAATTAGGCCAAGCGCTTGATTTTGAGGCTTGCCCTTATGAAACTTATTTTCGTAGTGGAGAAGCTAAGACTCCCTATAAAGAGGCCTAAGAGTTGCTTCTAGGAAACCTCTTTTGTGGCTCAGATGTGGCCTCTCACTCTCTATGCCCAACTCTGCAAGGGGAAAGTCATTTTACCCTTCCCCCCTATTTGGGGCATGGCATTGAGGGGTGAAAAGGGGTGAGTCTGGCCCTGGCACTGTGGGATCAACAATATCTTCCAGCCCAAATGGGGGAAGAGAAGAGTGATAAAATAAGGCATCAGTGGACAAGAAAGATCAAACAGAGTCAAGAAACTATTCTGGAGGCTACTTTTATGCAAGCTTCAATTAGATAGTGCTAGTTATCATGTCATTTTATCATGAGTGTTCTTTCCTAAAATCATGGAACAATTTTATTCATATTATTTGCAAGCATCTTTAACATCAATGTATTTGTCATAATTAAAACCTCTCCTTAAGTTCTCTGAATCAGTTTTCCAGCACACATCAACCTCACTTCCTTGTCATGGTTAGTTTTGCATGTCAATCTGCATAGGCTACAAAACTCTGTTATTCAATCTAGGTGTTGCTGTGAAAATATTTTATACATGTGGGTCATATTTATAATCAGTTGACTTTAAGTAAAGGTAATTATCCTAAATGATTTGTGTTGCTTCACCGACCAGTTAAAGGCCTTTCCAATAAAACTGAGGTTTCGCTAAGAAATTCTGCTTGACAGTTTCCACTCGCTGTGTCAGTTCCTGTGTGACAGTTTCCACCTGCTGGCCTGCCCTACAAGTTGTTGCCGTTGTTGTTTTAGTTTGGGGCAGGCGACATCCAAATTTATTCTCCAACAGACAGAAAGCATCAGCAGGTAAAACTATAGGGATTTCTCCATAGATCATACATTCACAAGGCATCATTAGCTTGACAGTAAGAAAGCCTCTGGTGTGTTCTCTGTAACAATATCTGCTTCACAGTATAAATAGGTAATATTATTAGGTACCCTACAAGTTTCAGACTTTCCTAGCCAGCCTCCACAACTGCATAAGCCACTTTCTTCCTCTCTGTGTGTGTGTGCGTGTGTGTGTGTGTCTGTCTGTCTGTCTGTCTATCTAACTATCTATCTATCGGTCTGTCTATCTATCTATCTATCTATCTATCTATCTATCTATCTATCTATCTATCTATCTATCTATCTATCTATCTCCTACCAGTACTAGCTCTGTTTCTCTGATAGAACCATGATGGAGACAAATTTTGGTGCCAAGGATGGGATGCTGTTGTAATAAATAAATAAAATGTGGAAGCAACTTTGGAATTAGGTAATGGGCAGAAGTTGGAAGAATTTTGAGGCATGTGATCAAAAAACCCTAGATTGCCTTGAAGAGACTGTTAGAAATATGGACATTAAAGGTGATCCTTATGGGAGCTCAGAAGAAAATGAGGATTACAGTAGAGAAGGCTTCTGTCATCTTAGCGATACATATGTTGTCATGAACAAAATGTTCATAGAAACATGAACATTAAATGTGCTTTGGGTAAGGTCTCAGAAGGGGATTAGAAGCATGCTTTTGGAAACTGAAGGAAAGGTGATCCTCATTATTCCGTGGTTAAAAAAAAAGACTTGGCTGAATTATCTTCTATAGTTGTATAAGAAAAAGAACTTATGAATTATGAACTTGAATATTTAGCTGAGGAGATTTACAAGCAAAGTGTTGAAGGTGCAGGCTGGTATCTCCTTGCTGCTGATGGTAAAATATGAGAGAGAAGAGAAAAATTGTAGAAGTAACTATTAAGCAAAAAGAAACCAGCACTTGATGATTTTGGAAATTCTTGGCCTATCCAGACTGCAAAGGATGCTAAAATTAGGAAATTCACTATTAAGAGAACATGCTCTGGAGAAAGGGCCTAGGATATGGGTAGACAACCTTTTGCTGAAGAGGCATAGGACCCATGGTTCCCAACAACCATCTCAGCAGAGGCCAGGAGTAGGTTATCCATGAAAGATCTGTGAAGGATCCTCTTTTCTGATGATGTGTTTCCCACACCCCGAAGTGTTTGAGAATGTTGTATCAGTAGAAACACTGCCACCTTGACCTGAAAGGGACAAAGTTAGGATGAAATTAGAGGAAGCCTTTGGACTTACAAATTTCTACAGGCAAAAAGTGAGCTGATAAAGCTACTTTTATTTCAAATTTGTGCTACCCTTCAAGAAAAAGGAAGAACAACTCTGAGGGCAGAGCCACTGCTGGTGCTGCTGCAGGAGAGCCTCCACGAGCCTAGAGGGCTGAGCATCGTGCCACAGGTGATACTTATCAGGAGTTGAAAACTAAAATGGAATTTGCCCTGCTGGGTTTCAAACTTGCTTGGGACCAGCCACCCCCACTTTGTTCCACCCAATTTCTCCTTTTGGAATGGAGTCATCTATCCCTTGCCTGCCCCACCACTTTATGTTAGAAGCAAATGACTTGTTTCCTAATTTTACAGGTTCACAGATGGAGAGAAATTTTGCCCCAGAATGGATCATATCGAGTCTCACCCATTTAGATGACTTAGATGATGAGATTTTGGGACTTCTTGAGCTGATGATATTTCGATGAGATTTTGGACTTAGAGTTGGTGCTGTAATGCATACAGACTTTTGGGAATGTTGGGATAGGGTGAATGTATTTTGCATATGGGGTGGATGTGAAAGCTTGGGTATTACAGGGTGAACTGTAGTAGGTTGAATGGTGGCTTCCAAAAAAAAACATGCCCATGTCCCAGCACCTAGAACATGTGAGTGTGACCTTTTTTGGGGGAAAAAAATGCTTTTGCAGATATAATCTAAGTTAAGGATCCTGAGATGAATTCATCCTGGATTACCTGGTTGGGTCCTAAATCCAATGACAGGTATCCTTATAAGAGACAGAAGAGGAGAAGACATGGAAACACAGAGGAGAAAGTCATATAAAGATGGAGACATAGTTTGGAGTTATACAGCCACAAGCCAAAGAACACCTAGAGTCAACAAAAGCTGAAAGAAGCAAGGAATAGACTACCCTTGAACCTCTGGATGGAGTGTGACACTGTTGAAACCTTGATTTTGAACTTCTGCCCTCCAGAACTGTGAGAGTTACTTCTATTTTGGAAAACCATCTGGTTTGTGGTTATTTGTTATAGCTGCCCTAGGAAAGTAATACAGATACTATCACTGAAATTTTATTCCCAGCCTTGAGTACCTATTTGAATAACATTTGAACTTTTTGTTTCATTTTTCCTATGTGTGCATTTTGGCAATCTCTGCAGTGTAACCACTTACAATATTTTTTTTTAATTTTGAGTTGTGAAATATATCATAAATACAAAAGAGCAAATATAATTCACCTGCATGATTTTATAATAATAATAATAATGCATCAAATATCCATACACCCTCCTCTCAGCCTAAGAAATAAAATATAACCAATACATTTGAAGCCCCTTGTATGGCCCTTCCTGATCCCATCTGTCTTAGTTTGTAAGATGAAGGAATGTGATATACCAGAAATGGAACGGCTTTTAAACAGGGAATTTGTTAAGTTGCAAGTTTACAATTATAAGACCATGAAAATGTCCAAATTAAGACATCCAGAGAAAGATACCTTAACTCCAAAGAAAGGGGCCAATGAAGTTCAGGGTTTCTCTCTTAGTTGGGGGGGCACATGGCAGCATCTGCTAGCTTTCTCTCTCGACTTCGTGTTTCATGAAACTCCTTTGGGAATGTTTTCCTTCTTCATCTCTAAAGGTCTCTGGACATGTGGGCTCTGTCAGCTCTGATGGTTCTGAGCTTTTCTCAAAATGGTTCCCTCTGAAAGGACTCCAGTAAGCAACCCCACCTTGAATGGGTGGAGACATGTTTCCTTGGGAACCATCTAATCAAAAGTTACCAACCACAATTGGGTGGATCACATTTCCATGGAAACGATCAAAAAGATCCAACCCAGCAATACTGAATGAGGATTAAAGGGCATGGTTTTACTGGGGTACCTAATAGCTTCAAACCAACACACCATCCCCAGTACAGTGGTAACTTCTGAATATTTCTTTATATATGTCTCTTCCACTAGACCTTGAGCTTTCTGAAAACTAAAGCAATGCTTTTTCTTTTTATCTCTAATACCTGGCACATAGTAGGAGTTAATTCATACTTATAAAGTGAAATGAAAGTATAAGAAAAATATGCCATATAATGTTAAGGAAATAAGGTAAAATACAAATAATATAATATAAATAAATAAATTGGCCATTTGGGACTATGGTCCTGGAAGGATTCTTTAAGGAGAGATATTTTAAACTACATATTAAAGGAGAACTGGAGAAGCTCCCAGTTTCTGCTCAGGATGTAAAGATCCAGGAAGAACACTACTCCTATTCTAAAAAAAAAAAAAAGAAAGAAAATGACAAAAAAAGACAGACATACTACAAGTTCATGACTTTCCTTGACCCATCAATGAACTGAGGTTTCTGGGAAACCAATGAGCCAGAAATCTAAGTAAAGACAGGCAACTGCAGAGAGAGGCAGGATACAAGTACTGGTTTAGCTGGGGAGGATGCAACCATATATTGGTAAGAATAATTCAGTTAGAATAATTAACACATTGGTAGAGACCAAGCATGGACTGGTAAGAGACTGTGAAGACCCCCACTCTGGGGACGGGGCACATGTAGGGGCATTGGCACTCTCTCATAGGCTTTTCTCTACAGACCCTGCCAGCTGATCACAAAAAAGATCAATGAGAGTCCTGAGAAAGTTCCTTGTGATGCAGGCATGGAAGGAAACAGAAAGCTACTGTGGGAGGAGCATGAAACCCTCCCTGGACCCTTCTCCTCTATCTAACCTATAGGAGAGAAGCCATCATTTGTGGAGAAATGCATAGTGCCTTCTGAGGACATTTGTGAAAATTCATTGCAGCGGAAGTAAGAAACAGAAAAAAACTTATAGAGAGGAGGGGAAAATGCTTGCTGGATCCAGAAGAACAGCTGTGGTTGTAGAAAGAGTACTAAGGACAAAACCTTAAAACCCAGGGACACATTGCCTTCCTAAGACTGAGACTTAATCAGAACAGAGACCCCACCACCACCACCACCAGATGTTAAGCGTCAAGTAGCAAATAGAGTGGAAGATTGGTAGGGGAGCTGCAAGAATATGGAAACCTACCTCCACTGGATGCAGCACAAAGGAAACACCTAAAGTTCAGGGTGGAGCAGATATTGAAAAAACCCTCTGGCAGATTATCCCACACCCCAAACAAAAAATATCCTTAAAGGAATTTGAAGCTTGTGTACTGAGGGTAACCATGGAAGCACAAACCACAAACCCAGCTTAATTCCTGACTACATGGACTCAAATCCCACGCTCATGTCTGAGCAAGAGGAAAGGCATGCTCATTTCCAAATGCAAAAACTATTTCCCTCACTCGGTACTGTCCTGTGCGAGATATATGGCTTTCAACAAAAATCACAAGGCATACAAAAAAGAGCAAGAAAAAAGCATACTGCCAAGAGACAAAGTCACCAGTGGAACCAGATATAATGCAGATGTTTGAAGCATCTGACAAGGAATTTAAAGTAACGATAATTAACATTTTAAAGGCACTGATGGAGAGGATGGACAGCATACAAGATCAAATAAGTAATTTCAGCAGAGAGATGGAAAGTATATGAATCTAATAGGAATTTTAGAAATGAAAAGCACAGTTTGAGATGAAGCTTGCCTTTCACAGGCATTAGGTGGACTCAGCACAGCCAAGGAACGAATCAGAGAACTTGATTTCAATGGAAATTACCCAAACGGAAACAAAAAGTGATGGAAAAAGAAAAAAAAAAAAAAAAAAAAAAAAAAAAAAAAAAAAAAAAAAAAAAAAAAAAAAAAAAACACCACAGAACTTAGCGTCCAAGAGCTATGGGACAATATCAAATGGTCTAACAGATGTGTGATTGGAGTCCCAGAAAGAGGAGAGAAAGAATAGGGCAGATCTGGGGAGAAAAATGTAAGGTGATGCACATGTTTGTAAAAACATTTTAAGTTGTGATTTCCTCTCCCCTGTTAAATCACACACTCATATTCCGTATGAAGGACCAGGTAGAGAGCCCTTGCTCTGGGTGAGCCCTGGCAGAAGCTTCCGATGGTCGTCTCTCCCGTAGACAAGTACCAGCCCTGCAATGGATGCAGTTGGCATCTTCAGCACCACCCCTGGGGATTCGTCCACTGTAGTTTGTAAAGCACATGAATCATCATCATTATCACAGAAACCAGAAAGTGGGAGGCTTTGGGTTTCTTGCTTCCTTTCTCTGCTGACAGCAGGATTATTCTTCCTTTGGATTTCGGAGCCCTACACATTAGCGTCAGAGATTCTCATGGGCTAGTCACTCTGCGTAGACTGAAAAAGCCATGGGTTAAGTTACATTTAGGGTTCTTTGTTTATAGTGATCTGAGTGAACTTCATGGTAGCGGTAGGTGACCCTGCAAATGCAGTAAAGTCTGACAGAGGAGGAGAATTCTGTGTCACGCATTTATGACTTTCTTAACTCCATAACGAGGATATTTGAGCTTTTTTTTTTTAAGCAGGGTTTATTTGTTTTTAAAGAACAGGCATGGTAACCAGGTTGAATTTGAAAACAGAATGAGAAGAAGGTGCAGAAATGAGAAAGAGTAGACTTTGTTAATGCTATTTGCTCTCCCTTGCTTCTATTGCATGGGCATTTCTCAGATTATATTACAAGTATAAGACACGAACTTGAAGAACATAAATAGCAGATCTGGGTCAGTGCTTAAAGTATGTCTTTCACTCAGACTCTGAAACCCAATAGAATCTAAAATATATTTGAATATTCCTTGTGGTAAGACTTGCTTTTATATCTGTTTTTGTAGCATGTCAACAGCTTGCAGGGTTCCAAGGAACTAATAATTATTAGTGACAGCATCCTGAAGGTTTCCTTTGAGCCAACAGAGTAAGGAGTGTTTGAAACTGTTAAGAAGATACACACTGCATAAACTGCTGAAATGTGCTGTTTGCAGAGGAACAGCTTCTGTTTGGCATCCTCCCCAGCAAGGCTGGGATGGTGGAAAGAACTGCTGAGTCCATCATCGCCTCAGCCCTATGGTCGAAAGGAAGTGCAAAACCCAAGCCTAGAGCTCTCAGCCCTTCACTTTGCATTAATAATAGCTCACATTAATTGAGCACTTGCCAAGTACTAGGTACTGTGCTAAGCATTCTACAGCCAATCCTCACACAACCTCCATTTGTTCAGCACTGTCATCATCTTTGGGAAACTGAGGCTTGGAGAGGAAACGTAAAGGCCTGAGGTCACTCAACAAGTAAGTGACAGAGCCAGGCCTAGAACTTGGTGACTGATTCTGGAGCCCACATTTCTAACCACTTGCACTCTACCACCTCCCACATTAATTTATCTGGAGGATGGTCATTCAATTCCTCAAATGTTTGAGCCTTACTCTATATGAGGCATTGTATTGAGCACTTGTGGGAAATTATGAAACTATTTACTCATTTGATCAACAAGCATTTATTGAGCACTTTCTCTGTACTAAGCACTGCACTGATTACTGGGGACACAAATATGGTTGGGACACAGCCCCTCCTGCCCTCAAGGAAAGTACAGGCTTGTGGAATGGACAAATAAGCGACTCATTGTTATTGAGTACTACATGCTGTGGGATAAGCTATGATATAGAGACAGAACACTCTGAGAAGGGCAGGGAAAGTTTCCAAGGTGCGGTGGTCCTGAGATGCATAATGAAGGAAAAATAGGGATTAGCTGAATGAAGTGTAGGATGCAGGAAGCAGCATGGCAGTGAAAGAGTATAGCGTGGTCAAGAAACAAATTTATTATGGCTGGGGTTTAAGATGAGGAGGGGACTTGAGAGAGGTGAGATTTAAAACCCTGACTCCACTTTTCAATCTAATGCTCTTAATGTTTTAAGGTTCAGGGCCTCTTGGAAATTTAATGAAGACATTCTCCTTTTTATAAGTAAGAGATTCAGGTAGCCCAGATTCCACTGTCCATTTATTCCTTCAACAAGTATTTAATGCAAGCTGACTGTGTGCAAGACGCTGTGCTTGGCACCGGAGGGTACCGAGAAGAACAAGCCAAGGGCCTGTGTTTGAAGACATCATGTATGAGAGGACAGGACAGACAGGCAGTTACAAAATTTGTGTTGGTAAACCCTCGACAGCATGGTTTCCTTGTCCTCAAGGTTTGCGTAAGGATTTTGAGCTTAAGGAATTCTGAACAATACTTCTGGTTCCCAGATAGTTCTACCTTATCGTTACCAATATTCTCCTGTTATTACCAACCAGCATGCCCTCTCATATATATATTCAGCAAAACTCTAAAAACTCCCTATTTCAGCCAAAACCAACTAACACCTTATTAAGCTAAATAAATTCCATTTTTATGTGGGAACTAAACAGCTTTTTAATAAGCAAATAACAGACTAATAGGAAAAAAATACTTAAACCCAGTTATTAAATTTTGGGGGTTTTACCCATGAGCCCTCCCCTCCCCCACTGCACTCACCCCCAGCATGCGGGGAGATGCCGGACCTGTGGAAGGTGACGGCCACACTGCCTGGGTGGCTCAGGCAGCTGTCTTCACCCACAAGTTCCTCCAGGAGCTTTAGCAAAATGGGTTCTCAGATGTCTATTTCTTATATTAACTGCATAAAGATGATATTAAGGCCCTTCCCTCTTTTCCCCTATAAACTAGATGAACTGACTTCATTTCACTTTCCCTCATAAGACCTGTCTCTTAACCCTTTAATCATTCTTGGGTCTGTGTTTAGAGACTTACTTCAGTGTGAGACTTGGGAGCAAGCGATGGTAGTGGCTATTGGATTTCAATATTGCTATCACTCCTAAGAATATAAAACAAATTTTTCATATTTTTTGTTCTATTTTGATGCTACTCGAAGATGTATTATCATTAATAGTAATAATAAAACCACACTATTTTATTTGGGTTGGCAGTTACCTTAGAAACCATCTAACCCAACACTGTTGGTTAACCATTGAGGAATCTGAAGCCCAAAAATGGAAGTAACTTGCCTACGAGCCTACAGAAGACCAGTGTCACTGGTATCTATAGTAGCAAAATTGGCACAAGAAACAGAGGATTTGGGGCTGCAAGGGTGGTTCAGTAATTCTCGCCTGCCATGTGGAAGATGCGGGTTCGATTCCCGGCCCATGCACTTCCCAAACAAATGAAAAAACAAACAAAAACTCAGCAAATGGTGCTGCAATAAGGGGATACTCACATGGAAAAAGAATGAAATGTGACCCCTGCCACATAGCATGCAAAAAAAGAGAAAGAAACAGGATTTGACAGAGCAATAACCATAGAAAAATTCAGAAAAACATTGAGGCATCTTAAGGCTAATCTGAGCCTGAATCTGGTCGAGGTTATTGTTAAACTGCCTAGATGATCCATTTATAAGCTTATATTTAAAATATGCCAAATGAGAGAAATGCAAGGAGAATAAATGAATATGTTCATCAATTAATTTGGTATGACTAAATAAAACTTACCCAAGAATGCAAAAGCATGAATATGCTAAATATCATCAAAATGATTAGAAAAAATAATGAGCATATGAATAGACTGCCCAGAGACATTTGATAAAATTGCATAGTTATCTGGATATTCTTAAGGTAAAAATTTAAGCATAAAAGCTTTTGTACAAGATGTACTCAAGTTTATGAGACATTACATTTAAGACATAATACAGACATTTCCAAACAAAATGAGGCTATACTTTATTGTACTCATACTTCTTAAATTATTAAAGATTCTTGCCATTGTGGTGAGTCCTTAAAAAATGGAGGGTCAGTTGGGGAATAAAGAAAGAAAAAGATTACTATTTACATGCAATTTACACGTAGAAAATCTAAGGCAATAAATTTAAAGCCATTTGAGATTATTTAGAAAATCAGGTAAAGTGACTGGTTATAAAATTTAAAATAATGAAGAAAAAGTGATCTCTTTTACTGTATCAATGAAAATAATGAATATTGTGTATTTAAGCCGCCATGTATTCTCTAGTGCTAAACAAATAAAATTGCTGAATTCTAATGAGAGAAATACAAGAAAATTTGAATAACTGCGAACATATACCTTGCTGTTTAAGAAGTATCATAGTTAATGCAATTCCAAACAAAATATCCAAATGTAAAGAACTTAATGAAACTATTGTAAAATGAAAAACATAGATATATATTAAATTGATTTTTAAATGGTGATAATGCTCTTGGGAATGAATAGATGTTGATACAGAGAAAATCAGTTTAACTCATACTTGGAGGAAACAACTGAAGTGCAGTGATATAATTATTCCACTTCTGAAGGAAAATGTATTTCCTTTTACTATTCAACCAATAGAAGAAATAATAACAAGTGGATGAACTTTATTATTAAAAAAGAAAAATATTTTATACTAGAGATATAATGAATATGATAACTATCTTCATGTCTGAAGAAAGTTATAAGTTCACTAAAGTCTTCCTTAGGCAGAGAAGCATGAACAGATGTCATTTGGAAAAAAATGTTAACACTTGGCTGGTAGTAGGGAAATATTAATTAATCAGAGCTGTGCAGTGTCACTTCACACCTATCTAAATTATCAGAAATAATGAAGATCTTCATTGACCAAGCTAGAATATACCCATATATTGTAGGCAACATATGGAAGATATATAAGAATGTCTTTCAAAATGAGCATACTCTTTTTAGGCAGTGAAATTTTCAGGACTTTGTAATGATGGTGATGTTGATAATTATAGCTACCAGGTTTATTGAGAACCTACTCAGTAGGCACTGCACTAGACACTTTACAAATATTATTTATATCATTACTAAAATACTGCAGGTGAATATTACCCTGTTTTAAAGATAAGGAGACTGAAAGCCAGAAATGTTGAATAAATCACATGGTTCAGAGAAATCCAAATCTTGGTTTACCTGTGCTCTTTCTACTACGTCATGCTGCCTGTGATGGTTAATTTCATGTGTCAACTTGGCGAGGTTACGATGTCCAGTTGTTGGGTCACAGAAGCACTGGCCTGATTGCTACTGTGAGGGTATTATGTGGATGAATTTAAATCATGAATTGATTGCATCTATGGCTGCAATCAACAAAGGAGACTGCCTTCGGCAATCAGAGAAGTCTGCTTATCTAATCAGTTGGAAACCTTCAAGAGAGGTTTCAATAGTCAGAAGAATTCCTCTGTACTTCAGTCAGCCCACTTCTCCTAGGTAATTCAACAGCATCTTCTTTGGAGTTTCCATCTTGCAGCCTGCCCTATGGAATCCAGACTTGCCAATCCCCATGGTGATGTGAGCCAATTCCTATAATAAATCTCTTAACATTTATACACACGCATATCCTGGTGGTTCTTCTTCTCTCAACAACTCTGACTCATATACGCCTCCAAAACAGTAGGGAAAAAAAAAAACAGGAAGGGAAGGATAAGAAAAGAGAAGGGAAAAAAAAGTTCCTTTTTGTACAAGTTTTCATGACTCATAAGGGAAACTAGAAATAACCCAATGTGCAATGATCACTATAGAAGCCAATTCAGAGTATAGAACAAGACCTCTCAAACGAGATATTCTTTTTATGCAGCAGTTTAACTTCTAGGATTTTGTCATGATAATGCTACTACAAATAATAATAATAACAAATCAGTGAATAGCAGGACTATGGGCTATTTGGTAGTTGCTGGAGTGAGAAGCAGTATAGTATAGTGGAAATGAATTGCCTGTGTGCAAATTCCGTTCAGCCCCTTACTTGCTGTAAAACAGTTATGTTAAATTCTTACATTGTGTATTCCTCCATTTTCATTATCTATAAAATGGGGAGAAAATAGTACCTACTTCATAGTAGGTTGGTGGGACAAATGAGTCGATAAATGCAGAGCACTTAGAACAGACACTGATCCGTTTGTGACAGCAGAAAAGAACACACATGTATTTACACATTGATGATATGTAAAAAAAAATTTGCAAAATCTGTGTGAATGCATTCGATGTAGATCATAAAAGCAGACATTTACAGTTTTAGAAAGAACTCTATTTTCACCTTTTTTGGAATATTTGAAAATATAATTTTAAAAAATGTACTTTGTATAAAATATAAGTACTTTGCCAAGTACTTATACGGAATGTAAATATGAAACCAAATAGTAATTTCCCTACAAGATTAGAGAGATGATGGAAAGGAAATATTAAGGAAACCATAATGGCTATCACCATTTTACATACCTTCCTTAACAACCGTTTATGCAGAGATAGCACTTCATATTCTTGTAAAAGTCAACCGTTTACAAAATAGAACTTAGAATCCTTCAGTGACCTATTTAACTTCACATAATTCAGAAAAGAAAACAAATAGTTCCATGGACTTGTTTAATACACTGAGGGAATTTAATGCCTAACTGGGTAAAATTTCATACAAATATTCATTTCTGGTGGCCAGAGTAGGGGAAGGAGGCAAACAGAAACATGCATTGTGAAGTATCCATTTAACTTTATGAAGACAGACTATCCAAAATGGTACTGATGTGGGAGCAAAGCTTCCCTGCCCTGAGAATCCCACCCACTTAATATCAATCTGTTAATCAACATATATTTGTTAAATATCTTCTTTATTCCTCATACTATACTGAACATGTAATACAAAAGTCCATTCTTACTACAATTAAACTTCCCCAAATATCTGTTGTTCTGCAATTTCTGCTGTATCAACTATAGTATTTATAAATGAGGTCAAATTTATTTCAGAATCATATCCCTTTTTTTTCATAATATAACTATTCATCATATATTCCATTTTAAATCTTCAGGTAAACTAGATAGATAGATACATTGACAGACGGAGAGATAAATTGATAGTAGGCAGGTAGGTAGACATCAAATAAAGTATAACATTCAAGATCCAACTGCAAATAATATCTTTAATCAAAAATAGTGCATCATTATTACTGTATTCAATCCTGCTTTCAAATAGCTGCTTGGAAATTGATTTCTATTGATTTGGATCTGATTAAGAAAGACTAGTTGACTCACACGTGTCTATTTCCTCTCCTCCCTGAGAGCCCACTAACATGATGATAAAGAATTTAAAAATTGTATAAACAACAAGGACAATGACAATGTTAACAGGAGGCGCCATCTATGAAGAAGAGATCCTAATAAATTTGGGGATGGCAGAAGGTGGATTGAATACGGGTGAGTGATTTAACAGGGAAGAGGAAGACACAGTTTAAAATGTGTAGAAAGGAGGCAATGAATAAGAAAAATATCCTGGAGAGAGTCAGGATTTGGATTCACCAGATGACAGAACATAGAGATGAAGCCCAGCACCAAATAGAGAAGTTTGTTTAAAATTAGTAGATGGAAGAGTTGGCCCTTCTCCACTGATACCCATGTGCAGAACATTGCTACTCATGCCTCTTCCCCTAAAAGAATTTTGAGGACTCTTCCTAGAGAAATTAACCAGAAAAAACTCAAGAATCAAAAACACCAAGTTCAGGGTGAGATGCAGGCTGAAAGTGGAATTGAGAGCCCACCCGTGAGACCATCAGAGCACAGCACCCTCCGCGGGTCCAGCTCCAGCACTCAAGACCTTCTGCCCTAACCAGAGATCAAAATTGACCTCTGCAGAAACGGATGGGCTAGTGAAGTACATTGTGACATTCAGGGGTCTCTCTGCAAATGGCCACACTCATAAATATGCCTGGTCAACCCAAAACATCTTTTGGAAAAAGTTTCCCACATGAAAGAGGATGCAATATGAACAACAGAAAATAATGAACCTGGAAGAAATGGAGATATGCAGGAAATGAAACAAAACATGAAAAACACTGTAGTTCTATCTTCAGAGAAATATGAGAAAAGAGTGCCACCACAGCACAGGAAAAGGATATCATGAAAGAGAGTCAACTACTTAATGGAAAATGTTGATATTATGCTATTAGGAGATAACAACGATGGGATGATGGGAGGTGAGAAGTGGTGTAAGAGATAAATCGTAAAATTGAAAAATCAAGAAATAGCAGTAAAATAATATTATTTGTAATATTCCAAAAGAAACAGCTAAAATAAAGATGTCTTTGCCTGTAAGACAGAGTAGACTGCTGTTTTTGGTTAAGCTTTTCATAACATATTCTTTTTTGTTTTATGCTATGGCTGTATTATTTTGGATTAATTGCTTTTGAACGAAAGAAAGACTTGGGATAGTCATAACCTTACTTAGTAAAAGAGCTGTGTGGCTGGCAATAAGTGTAAATTGATATTTATAGATCAATCAGTGGTTTTTTGTACCCTTAGAAACCCAATACATTATTGTAGGCTTTGGGGGAATACAGAGAATTGGAAGACTGTTCATTCCTTTAAGGAGTCTGTGGTTTACTCAGGATGACAATATTATAAGGCAGCATATTTCATATACCAAATAAGAATTAAAGACTGGAAATGTCTCAGGACTTTGGAGAGGAAATGATGCAGGCTGGGTTTTGTGGAGAAGGGGGACATGAATTGAATTTTTTTTTCAAAGCTTAACAGATTTACTGGGGGAAGAAAGGTGGGAGAAGGCAAGTGGGAGCCAGAGAAACCTGCCAGCGAAAAGAAAGGAAAAATGGCTCTGGCCCCTTGTTTTGGGAGTTGCATTTTAAAAGGGGAGTTACACCAGGAGCAGAGGGTGCCCACCAGGTGGTGGGTCATCCCTTGATTGGATGGGGGCTCACTGACTTAGGATTTGATTGGTGCCTGAGGTTTGGACGCACTGCTCTGTTATCAAGCAGGTCTTCTGGTGGGTGCGGCACCGCCATGCCTGGCGCTCTCAAACATCACTTTGCCATAAACCCTGTGATTGTTTATCTTGCTTCCACATCTGGGTCTGCAAAAGAAGCTGAGGGAAAGAAGCTGAGAGGCCGCTGGGTCACAGAGTCCATTTTATATGTAAAGTTATTTTTCTGAGACCTGACAAATACAGCTTGGTACCAGGAGTGGTTTTTGAGAAACTGAATCTTAAAGATGGGTTTTTGCAATTAGCTTTCTACTCTGATTAGACTTATATGCACTAATGACTCTACTTCCAATAATCAAGATGGTGCTGACAGTCCATGGTGTGAGTTGACAATGGAGAAAAACATAATATTGCCATTTGATTCTGCTAATGTACACTTATATAAGGCAAGGCTCTGGATGACAATTTTTTTCCTTCTTTTTTTGTGAAAAATAGCATATATACAAAAAAGAAATAAATTTCGATGCATAGCACCACAATTAGTTGTAGAACGTATTTCAGGGTTTGACATGGATTACAATTCCACAATTTTAGGCTTTTACTTTTAGCTGCTCTAAGATACTGGAGACTAAAAGAGAAATCAATTTAATGATTCAGCAATCATATTCATTTGTTAAATCCTATCTTCACTTTATAACTCCACCATCACCTTTGATCTTTCCATCCCACTCTTCAGGGGCATTTGGGCTATGGCCATTTGAATTGAACTTTGATAAGAATGTGATTAAGCAGAGAGGCATGTGGAGAACTTTCCAGTGGAAGTAACATGAAGCACACAGGAGCAGAGGCTCAGATATGATTATGAATTGAGTAGTAAACCACATTGACTGCAGCATAAGATTTATGTAGGGAAAAGGAAGAATTAGGTGTGAAAAGGCAGTGTGAAGAGACCACAACAGGAGTCAACTTAATCTCCAAGGAAATAAGAAGTCCCTGAAAGTTTTTGAGCAAATTGTAGGCAAGATCAACACGGTGTGGTATGTGGGATGCTGTAACCAGGACAACAGATTGGAGATGGGAGAGGAGTGAAGAGGTCATTGCACTATTCCAGCTGGGAGGTGAAAGTGACTTTGCCTAGAAAAAATGGCAGAGGCAATGGGAAGGAAGTTCTTTAGAATATTAAAGATGGAGAAAACCTAGGGATTCATAACATTTCCACCTCCAAGAAACTTAAAAAAAAAATAATTTTATCCCAATTGTCATTGGACACTCCTAGAATAACATTACAGTTAATCAGAACCTTTGATCAGCATGAGCTAACCACTCTTACTTTCCTAAGTTGACAAGGCCAAGCAAAGAAACTTGAGGTTTTAGTTGACTTTCAGGGCATTTTCGAGAATGAATGTACAATAATGATTAGCATTCTGAAATTTTTAAAAAATACCTAGAAAAGTAACTTATGGATGCTGGTTACTGGTTTCCTAAGCCCCAAGGATGGTTCCAAGTTGGAAACTTATGACAGGATTTAGAATGTGTCCATTTGTAAAGGTGAAAAAACTTGATCAGACTCATTTCAAATCACATATCAACTTCTTCACAGAATCAAACCAGAGCAAGGTTTCTGCATCTTGTTCAAAGTTAGGCTCTGCTGAGAATTCTGACACTTGGAAATATCTTTTAGGGAACAACTATAAGTAAGTCATTTGAAATTCAGAGCAAGTAATGATCCCCTCATTTATCTTTTGCCTCACACTGGATTTTTTATTTTTAAAGGTTTGCTTAAGGCAAGATAAACCCGAAAATCTGGGTTAAAATTGGCTGCTAAAACCACCACCTGGATACTTTTTAAAATATCGATTTCTCAGCTACTTATTTTCCTATTATCTTGTCATTTTAAGTAGGAAAAATCATTAATGTTTCTTGATCCATTAAGACATAATGGTGCATTAATGATCACACTGTTTAAAAGTTCCATTGACATGCACATATATAAATGGGGCTTTAATAGACTAAAGGTCTGAGTCCTTCTTATTCCAATCCATGATTTTTTTTCTTCTATAACTCTGCAAACAGAATATCGCAAGTGTTTGGCATTGATTGTTTATTCAGACCAGCTTCACTCATCTCCATAGTGACATACATATTTTATGATACAAATGGAGTTGCTAGAATAACAGATGTTTGTCATTAAAGGGAAGGAAAAAGTGAAGCCGCAGTCACAGCATCACCGTGCCCTGTATGTGTCCCATGTTAAATGCTGCATTTAGGGGGCAACTTCGTATGTGTTTTCTGTTTTGAATGTGTCATCACCCACACATGAGCACTCTCTGCCCACAAGCTCCTCTCAACATTCAGGTGGAGACTTTGCTGGGAAATCTTTTAACAACTCAGAGTAATTCCAAATCTGTAGAAAATAGTCTGGCTCTTACTTTTTATTTCTCATATTAAGCATTCCTCATGTATGGGAAACTATGATAATTTAGAATGAAATGTGGGAGAAATACTTTTAAAATCTTGTCAGCTACATAAAGCCTGACATTTAAGAGAACTATTATGCACTGCTGAAAACAAAGTGTGGGAAGGTTGAGATCTATTTTTTTTTTTAATTGAAAAGATTGATTACAGCCTTGAACTTTTGTTTGGCCAAAAGGAGGACGTAAAGTGATATACCTTTTTGGTGGAGCGACTGGAATGCTTGTTGTTTCTGTGGACAAGCTGAGTCAGCGACCACACATTAGTTAAACAAATGTCAGGGAATGTGGAAAAAAGTAGAACAGAAGAGCTGGAGGCAGAACCTGATCTTAGAGGAGCTAGCCCTGTGGAAAGAGAACTATTCTGTCTGGAAAACAGAAGATTTAGCAATAACCAAAAGGCATATTTAAGGATCTGTAGAGCTTACAGCATTGATTATAGTGCTGACTTTTTAGGCTAAACTGAAGTCCAAATTGCAAGGGACTTTGAAATATATAAGCTGGATACCCAAAGAATAATTTTTTGATGCTTCTAGAGGGAGACTGTAGAATCATTTTTACGTAATACATTATTGGTGAAAGCCGAGACCACATCTGCCTGAGAGAGGAAAATGGTGGAGATGGGAAGGGAATAGTAACATTTAGTGTTAAGGCATTTAGTTTTAGTTTTAAGTGGATAGATGTTTGCAAATTCTTGAATCACATGTTAGGAAAGAAAATGGCTGAATCTACAGCTACAGCAAGAATAATTTCTGGACCTTGTTGATAGGAAAGGAGAAAGAAAGGAAGAAAGAAGCATTATCTGGGGCATAGAGGTTGCCTACACAGCATAAATGCTGAGTTATGTAAGGAAAGTATAGAAAAGGGAGTGGAGCTTGTAATGAAAAGGAGGAAGAATTTCTTGAAAAAGTGGAAAGTAGAGCAATAAAATCTTAACTGTTTTAGAAATTAATAATGCAATTAATAAGAAATTTGTGGAAATTTGGGAGGTAAAATAGTTGCAAATATCTCTGGTATTTTAATACTATAGTTTCTCTAGATTTCTTTTAAAAAAGAGAATAATTTCATGGCAGGTAGACTTCAGGTATGGGTCTGTCTGAACTCAGGAGTGAGAAGAGGGCTTCAGCTGGGCACTCAAGGTCCATTGTTACCCTATGGCTCTGTGATTTGGTGATTGATCACCAGATATGAATGACAATTAGCTGTTTGATAGAACACTTTCAGAATATTAAGGAGTTCATTCTGTTTTTGTCAGTCATACCCAATTAAAACAGGTATGCTCAGATACATAAAAAAGCTACTTTGATGTAGCACGATCCCCAATTATGACATGTCTTATACTACACATTCATCCCTATAATTATTCATAATTCCATAATTTGCCATGGTTTATAAAACAAAAATTTGCAAGTTTGATCAGAGCACGTTTCATTAAATGAAAATTATATTTTGCCAGGTTATTATATCTTAGATATCCTCATTATTCAATGTTAGTAAACAGTTAACTGATAAAGATTGTTACCCTAACCCTTGCGTGAGAATGGAGAAACCCATTTCAGCTGAGAATTTACCCAAACCAACAACACGCTCCTACACAGAAAACATCCAGACCACGTTAAAGGGAAAAAAGGGAAAAAATCAATGGAAGTAAGCACTGAACCAGGGAGATGATGAACAGTCACCAATCCACCCAAAATAGAAGAAAGGCTTTTATTTCAATTTTTTTAATTTCAATTTTGAAAGAACATAGGAAGTAAAAACAAGCCCCCTGAAAATTTTTCTTTAAATTCTTAAATGAGATTTTTTGTTATATTTAATATACATCTATTATAATTCCATGATTTCTTAGGCTCAAAGGTGAGGAAATTCTAAAGAAGCTAAGTAGTAAAGAAAGGCACAAAGAAACCTTAAAAGAATACTTTAAAAGTATTGTGTTCATTCATTTTGGAAGAACACCAAATTACTTCTATCTATGTATTTTAAAGAAGCTCTAGAAATATTTAGTTAGCCATTACTTATGTATTTATTTGAGACTTGGTTTTTATCAACCTTTTTATTAAAATAGCACATGGGTATGCTTTCTCTTGCGTTGGCTTTCCTATTATCAGAGAATCTGGCGTCTGGCAATGTGTGCTCTCAAAAGAAACCTGTCAATGAGGATAGGGCGGGGGAAGAAACTAAGCTCAAATAAATGTTTCCAAGAGACATCTGTTCTCAGTCTGCAACTACAGGCAGCTCCGGAGAACGAGTTGCACAGAAATGACCCCAGGAGGTGGAGGCTGCTCCCTGATGACACCCATCAGTCAAGATTATTCCTCTGGAGAAGGGTGCAGGGATGCATTTTTAGAGCCAACGCTTGTGACATCTGGGGCACGGGTGCACCAACCTGGTGTGCGCATTTGTCTTCACAGTGTCTCCATCCTCAAGAAGGCCTCAGTTGCTCTTGTAGCACAGCGTCTGTAGCTGATGCTCAATTAAGCACTAATGGGTAAATGAACACATGGAGAGGTGCTACAATTTAAAAAGGATCCTGAAGAACTAGATAATAAGAAATAAATTATCATAACTAGCATCTACAAAAAAAAAAAAAAATCTGTATGTGCCAGACCTTCTGCATGGGTTATTTGTGTCAGGTAGAACTGTAATTACCCCCATTTTATACCTGTAGTAATTGAGGTATTGACATTAGAGCATATTATACTATATGCTAACAAATAAAGAAGGTGAAATAGGATAAAACAAATATTGGAAGCCACTGAGCCTGAGTCATTTCTAACTCCATAGAGTAGCTTTGTTTTCCTTTTGTAACATGAAATTAACAGCGGCATCTTCCTGCTCCTAAAAGGAGAGGTAGGTAGACACCGAGATTGTCATTGAATAAAATTTATAAATTCTGAAACACTCAGATCATACATAGTGGTTGAAACATCCAGAAGATTGCCAGTCTTTTTGTTCCTGCTTTATTATATATTAAGCATTTACTATGTACATATATAATTATACATTCTAAACTGGATGTTTATGTTTAGGTCTGACTGTGGTTAAAAATATGACATAAGTATTATTGGAAGGCAAGAGATTAAAGCGGATGTTAATTTTTCAGCATTCCTCCAAGGCATTATTTTCCAAACTCAAAATCTCATGAATTGAATGTGAAAAAGGCTTTGGGGCTTTTCAAATGACTTGCTTAGCTCTCCTTCAGGGTAATTACTGGTTTGTGCCCTACATGAGTTAGAATGACAAAGTTTAAGCCAAAATCTCTGTAATTAGCTTGATGCATTAAAGGAAAAATTTAAATTATACATTTTAAATGAATACTTATATTGTCTTAAAGTGAGGTAAGTATCTGGCTACTTACCAATCTTAAAATTGTGTATCTGAATTTTAAAAAGAGAGAAACTGTATTGATTTCTCTTCAATATGTGCTCGGGGGATTATGTTCAGCTCCCCCAGCTGTCATTCTCTCTCTCTTTTTTTAATTGTAAGTGGGAAAATGCAGAATCTGAATTTGCATGTTCACAATAATGGTTCTGTCTGTCCCAACAAGCTGGCTAACTAGGTCATGATTTTATGCCAACAGGAAGTAGCCTTGTAGTGGTCAAAGGAACGATATATTTTTTTATACAGTGCAGAAACCTGCCCTGCTGACCTACTATTAATACCAGTGCTGAAACTTCTCATTCCATGTCATCACTTTGCCCACTTTCTCTCTCATTTTGTTCTCCCAACCAGGACACAATGGTGAGGCTTCCTTTTAAATATTTTAGAATTCAACAAAACATTTTATGATGCTGCAGTTATTACCAGCTGTCAGGTTAAACATGGAAATCTGGCCTAGTTCTTAGGGCACAATTTTTGTAAACCTTCTACTTCTTTTTGAGGCAGAGTCCTTGAAATAATGATCTTTCATTTATTCATTTATTCCCTCGCAAAACGCCTCTTCTGCTTTAGTGACTGTGCTGGGTTTGAAAGAGGTCATAGGAAAATGAAAGCAGGGAGGTGCAGATTGCGGGCATTTGTTTCTATTGTGGCATTTCTTTCTTTTATTCACTGCTATAATGACACCTATAAAATAAATGTAAGCCAGAGGGATATTTAAAAAATAAAAATAAAAAGCAGAAACAAAGATGAAAGCTGTCAAGGAAGAGATGTAAATCATTTTGGACTTGAGATTTTATCCCGTTTTGAAGACTTCAGAAAATAGGATTCAACATAGACTACCATTTGCAACTTCTCAATATAGTGATCGGTTAACATTTTTGGAGATATTACTATGTGCCGAGATCGAGGCTAATAATGGATTCTCTTACTTAACCGTGATATTGGCACAATTGTTACCACATTTTGTAAATGATAGAGATCTTTGCACACTCAGTAAACCCCTCCACACTCACATAACTGGTAATGGTGGCCCTGGGTTTGGAACCCACGTGGTCTGGGCTTATTCTTCACCCCATCACTTCCCCTCAGTGTTAGATGTGACCAGAGAAAGCAATGTGTTATTCTGGACCTTGTTAAGAAATCTAATTCTTTTAACCTGATAAACATGGCTGTGTGATTTTTTGATTTGTAGACTGTTCTCAGACATGGAAAGAATATCTTTACTAGATCTGGCGGGGCAGCCAAATCCAGACAAAGACCTTTACGGGCCATGAATATTTTGAGTTCTAATACCTCTCCCAGGACTCTCTCTTTAATCCTCACTCCCACAGGCCTCATATATCCTCCTTAATCCCCATTCCCCATCTGACCAATTAAACCTCTTTCCTCTTTGTTCTTCCGCTGTGCTTTTCTGTCTAGCTCTGTGGCAGACCTCATCTGTATTAATATCATGAATGTTAGGGTTCAAGTGACACCAGACTGTGAACTCTTTAAGGGAGGTGCTCAAAAAATGTTTTTTTAAAGTTGCTTTTATTATTATTATTATGGAAACATAGTCAACATATTTCCCATTTAACCACTTTCAAATACAATTCAGTAGTATTAAATACATTTACAATGTTACACTGCCATCATCACCATCCATAACCAAAACTTTTTCATTACCCACACAGAAACTCTGTACCCTTTAAGCAATAAGCCTTCATTCCCATCCCATCCTCCACCCCATTTCCCTGGCCTTTGTCTCTAAGGATATGCATATTCTAGATATTTAATGTCAGTGAAAACATATAATATTTGTGATTTTATGTCTTGCTTATTTCACTCAACCTGATGTCTTCACAGTTCATCCATGTTGTAGCATGTATCAGGACCTTATTCCTTTTTATGGCTAAACAATATTCCAATGTATGTATATACCACATTTAATTTATCCATTCATCTATCGACGGACACTTGAGTTGCTTCCACCTTTCGGCTATTGTGAATAATGCTGTTATGAACATTGGTGTACTAATCAATGTGTTTTTAATAAATGAATAAAAGTTTCCACATGCTCGAGTGGAACTTTGTCACTCACCTATAATGGAAGACTCTACTTATCGGATATGGAGAGGACATTCATAAGAGGTGAATATACAATCTGCTTTATTATATTACATGATACAAGAGTAAAATACATTTGCATACTACCCACGGCAAATGTTAGGTACTCAAATATTTATTGAGTAAATGAAAATCAACTAGTAGATGCTTCCAATGAGTTTTCAAATTAAAGAATTTATTGGGGATAGAGAAGCTGATTGTGACTCACATAGTCTTTAAGACACTGGACCTAAGAATGCCCAGAACAACACAGCTTTAATCTGAGGAACCCTTGATAATACTCTCTTCACTCACTATTGGAAGAAAGTCAACTGCCCCTATAATGAAGGAACGAAGAAAGAAGACCCAGGACATTCTGGGAGAGTTTACAGCAGGTGCTGATCCCCTATACTGCTGGGGGAAGTGAAAAATGTTCTTTTTTTAGGATAAGAGTGGAGCTTTATTTGGAAGAAAAGGGGTCCTGCAAGATGTGATAAATTTTCTAGATGTGCTACAAAGTCACTTTTTTCATTTTGTAAAATCTGATATATTGCCTTCGTTTTTGTGTGATTAAGCCTGTTTCATTCTACAGAGTCTGGAGGCTGCATTTGAAACTGGCATTAACTTTGTTTTTCTCAGGCTCAGCTTTTTTACCTTGAGGCTCCTAATAGATTCTGGCTGACTTCAGTCTTCATTGACATCCCTTGTGTGTCCAAAGTGGAATGCTGTCTATAAAAATTTGGAAGAGACTGTTGCTATGCAAATGCTATGCACTCTTTCCCACCTTAGATAAGCTTATTGACTCCAGTTCCCTTTTTTAAGAAGATGTTGACCATACCTGTGGTTACAGAGGGAGAAATATAAAGATACAAAGACTTGGCGTGAGGCAGTATGGAGGCTAAGATGCTCTTCAGATGCTGTGCTCGCTCTGCCTTTGAGTGAAGTCATACCTATGAAGAATAGAATCTCTTGTTGCCGATTTCTTCCAGAAGGCTAGAAAGTTTTTCTTCTAGAGTTAAGCATATCTGAAAATAAAATGGGTAGAAGGACAATTAAACAAAAAATTAAAACAGAACAAAAAAGTGGGGAAGGTGGGGTCAGAGCACACATAGACAAGTTTCCATGGTGTAAAGTGGAAGCATAATCTGCATCTATATCCCCTGTCTCACTCTTCTCTTCCACTCTACTCACCCACTCAACTACTACCTGACATAGTTGTCAACACCATACTTACTGAATAGAATCAACACAGGACTACACATGGAACTGAATTTACTGAGTGCATATTTGGTTTGATGATATGCAGTCAAGGATAAAGAAGGAATAGAGTCATTTTCTATCAGATTCACTTCAGTTCAATTCAACAAATAAAATGCAGGTATTGGTTATGGATGGCAAGCAATCTCTTTTTGTGTATTTTGTTTCTTGTCAAAGGTCTAACCAGTTTAGCAGAGGGGTAAGTAAAATAACCATCCCTATAGTTAAGCCCTGGTAAATCCACACAAAAACTTTGGCATCAGAAACATATATTTTTTAAAACCCTATAAGGAATCTTTTTTTCTATTTACACATTTATTTCCTAACCCCTATCCATAAACCTACATATAAATTCCATTATTACAAATCCAATTTCTCTTAATTTTCTTTTTCCTCTTGCCTTAGTTGTACTTGGGACAAAGTTGCTCAGTTATCAAGGCTCAATGACTATTAAGTTGTTACACAATCTTCCAAGTTTCTATTCTATAATTACTTTTTACCAGTAAGCCTGTCATTGCCATCTTGCTAATAAGTTAATTACTCTGAAACAAAGACCAGTTTGGTTTTGTGGGAACTTGGTACAAACAGCATTATCACTAAGTACTAACCTGGTATTAGTGAGTAAAGGAAAAACTGAGTACGGCTTTTAAATGGCTCTGAATTTGGAAATGACCTTAACACTAAGAGTAGGGAGGAAAAAGAAATGAATGCGGAATAATTGAGAACGGAGGATTTATTTTTCCCAGAACTGACACAGCTTCATTCTTCAGAGTGAAGCGTTTGTAGTAAGACAGATATGAGTACACATCCATGCCCCATTCCTCACTCGTTCTATGACCTTAAGTAAGAACTTACTTCTCTGAGTCAATTATTTCCTTGGGAGAGTGAGACCTTGGGTTGTCCTGAGGTTTAGTTGGGATGTTGGTAAAGCCTATTGCTTAGCATAAGTAGGTGCTCAATAAATAATAACTTTTATGCACCTGAGCCCACCTGTCACGCTCCTTGTGTCTACACACAGCACACACTCACTGCCGGTCCATGTCCAAGGATCTCTGGTAGACAATAATCAGCTACCAGACTTAAAAACCCCAAAAGGCTTTCAGATAACCCCAGGAAGCAAGAAGATTCATTGTCCTATCCCTGCTCAGAAAGTGAACCCCAAGTTCTCATGGCAGAAGGCACTGTCATTTTCTTGAAGGAAGTTATTCCTTTCTCACATTCATGCCTTTTCACTCCCTTTGCCTCTAACTAGAATACTTTTCCTTTATTGTTTTCATTTTGCTTACTCTCACTTGTTTTTCAGAACTTGGTTCATAATACCAGCTTCCCCAGGAAATTTTCTGACCTTCCTCCAAATTCCTCACTGCCCAACTGGCCACCCCATTCCGAAGCACCCGAAGCATCCCATGCACAGCCCGGTCACAGTATTTCCCACTGAACAATAATAATTTACTTATCAGTCTCTCAACACAGACTTTAAACTCCAGATAGAGACACTGTCACCTTTGGCTCTGAGTTATAAAAGTAACTTCCCCCAAATCACAACTCTGTGTCCACTTTCTCAATGGGGGAAAGTGTTAGCAACCATTTCACTATCCAGAAACAATGTTATTCTGATAAAATATATTTTCATCAATGTTAAATGCTATCTTATAGAAAGTAAAGAGAAGCACGATCTCTTTCACATTGGTAAAATTGAATATTTATGTTAACTAAGAAGGAACCTGATTTAAAATCCAAACTCTTTTTCTGCTTCATTTGTGATGTGACTCATTGTGATATCTAGTGTTCATGTTGTAGGATGCCTTTCCCTTAAATTTTCATTTCCTGCAGTGACCTCTTTTATTCCACTGATCTCCACTGAATATTTCCAGTAACTGTCAACTGACCGTATTTGGCCATGAAAGAAATTTTTTTAGATAAAACGGTGAAACACCTCAACCAAGAAAAAAAATAATATTAAGGAAAGAGAAGAAAAAAGAAAAGAAAACAAACTGAACCTGACCTTCCCAGGCATAAATTAGCCCTAGTGGCTCCCGAGTGTAGGCAGCACAGCGATTTTTCAGGCGTCCAGGGTAGCACTTAGGGTTCTGTGGCAGGGAGATTCTGGAGCACTGAAGAGAACGGAGCCCATAATTAGAAAAGGTGCCAAATGTCACCCAAGGCTGACATTTGACTTCTGAGATTCGAAGAGTTTCATTTTTGGAAGCCAACAAAATTTTCCAGATGCTGTCTATCATCTGAATAGCCAGTGAACTAAAGACTGTGCAGAAGGTTGAGGAAATTATTCTTTTAATCAGATATCTGTAGCTTTCAAGTATTTTGAAATCATCACTTCACATACTAATTATGTCTGTTTTTAGATCTATCTTCTTTCACATTTTGTCTAATTTTATTCTTTTGAGAAATAGTGTGTGCTACACCGTTCGGTTCAAGCAGGGCCATACCGCAGGAATTCTGTTCATCAAATTCACTAATTGACTCAGCTTTCTCAGATAGGGTATCATCCTCAACCCCCACCAGATCCACTTAGGTGCTTTCTTTCAAATTTTGGCATGAATTATGCAGTTTTAGAAACACTGTGCTCTGCAGAGCAATAGCAACCCTCAATTTGAAAACTGCAAATTTCACCCAAACTCACCACAAGTTTTAAGTTACTCATAATTCCAATTTTTGTTGGAGAAAAACATAGTCACTGTGAAGAGGACACCAACACATTGATCTTTCAGAGTGAAATCTCCAAACATAAAGAAGAAAATTTCAGCAGTCAGTTATTTCCGTGTTTGCACACAATGGAAGCTGTTGGCGGAGAGAGTGCTTTATTGAAATCACTTCCATGAAACAGGGAGAGGTAAAAATTTCAAGAAACAGAGAATGGGGTAGGAATTGGGGGGAGATGGAGGAATAGGAAGTTCCAGGAATCAGAACAACCATTAAACAGGCAGGAACTGTCGAAACCAACTATTTCAAAACTCTAGAGCCCAGTAGAAGCACTGTACAACATCCAGAGAAGAGACTGGCTAATTACAGTAAATACCGGTAAATTGCTGTCTCTGCAGTGTGGTCACGGTCACCTAGCCCTCCTCTTACTGTGGGCGGCAGTGGATTGTGGCCCATGGTGGAGCTTGCTGGTGCCAGAAAGCGACATAAAAGTCCACTCCCCCAAGACCCAGATGGGCATTGGCCAGTCGCTTTTGATTGCTTGGAACGCGGTTCTTCTTCTGGGGAAGACGTTCCAACCCACCCCAGAAAAAGGCAGCTGAGGAGGCTTACTGATGGTTCATTTCCTCAGCACTGCAGCGGGCAGGAGAAAGACTGCCTTTGCTGGGAAGGTCAAGAAAGTGCAGCTTCAGGGAGCTGTGGAAGAAGCTCCTGTGCTCTTCCTGACCCCTCCCTTATGCCTTCGCCAGGGCAGTTTGAAGCTGGTCAGCTCTCCTTTTCTGGTCCCTGGCTAGTCCTTTTCTGGTCTCCAGTGGGCCCCGCTCCCAGAATTTGCTGTCTAAGCAAAAGCAGCTTGAGGCAATGAAAGCAATGTGGAAAAAAATTGAGATGGACAGCTTGCTGCAAAGGCTTGCCTGTTTTAGGTCTGGCAATAGAACACCCAGGAGAGTGTGCAGTTTGAAAAGATGTATGTACCCTAGAAAAACCATGCTT